>JABEVN020003286.1:0-18765 GCA_013146195.2 Codonopsis lanceolata | reverse complement strand
TTAATCTAACAATTAGGTCATACAATGTAATTTTAATCAACTATTTTAGAATCCCAAAGTTATCAAAATAATTATGGGAATAGGGATTAAACAGAAAAGCTAGAATTGCTTTTGTTTCCTAAACTTGCAATTTGATCATTTTCAAAAAAATGATCAAATGTGGCCGATGTAGCTACAATGGAAGTCACAAAAAATAATCAAAACAAATGAAGACTTAGACAATCGACAATAAACAAGGCGAACAATTAATTTCAAAACAATCTACAAGACTATGCTTGTAGACCTAGCCTCAAGGCCCCAAAGATTTCACTAAAAAGATTAAGCCGCTTTTACAAAAAATATTGTGAAATCACTAACCAAAACACTCTCACAAGACAACACTTCTTGAGAGCAAAAACCCCACGTAAAACAAGGTATACTAAACGTGAAGAAACAAAACAACTCCCTAAACCGAACAGAAGATAAACAAAATTAACTCAATGTAGCCGCCGATGTTTAACATCGGTTACAATCAATCCGCAAGACGCCCGGAAGAAAGAACTGTTTTTGAATCTTCGATGGTTCTGCTCACAGCTTTTGCTTTGATTTTTCTCTCTCAAACTCTGCGCCTTTTGTCGTGTCCCAGCTCCTCTATATATAGCGATGAGATATCCTACACACAAGGAACAATCCGGCTTCTACAAGGACAAAGATTAGAGAAAAGGAAATAAAAACTATTTACCATATCCATAGATTTTATTACCATATGATGTAGGTCACAAGAAACCCGGTTGAAAGAGGATTCACAATAAGATTTAGTTTCCAAATATAATGTAACAAAATCTAATTAAAGATGTAAATTCCAAAAATACCAAAACTTGTCAAATATGAATTTTACCATGAAAGGGAAAACAAGAAGTAAAATAGGCATGACCTATTTTACCCTTACAATCACCGCCTTTGTTGAGCATTTCTGATCAAATACAATGACAAGTGTTGCCATTAGGGGTGTAAATCGGAACCACTGAACCATGGAACCGAACCAAACCAAACCAAACCAGTCAGTTTGGTTAGGTTTTTGTCGAAGACGGTTCGGTTTCGGTTTCAAGAATTGGAAAACCACGCGGTTCGGTTCGGTTCATGGTTTTTGGTATCGAACCAAACCAAACCGAACCGAACCAAACCACCTTATATATTTTTATTTATTTATTATATAATATATATTATATTACATTTATTAACGATTTTGAACCTTTGATTTATTCATAATAAATATATATATAGACGGATACTAAACCAAACAAAATCTTGACTATTGGAGAACTATTATTTCTTCCATTGTTTGTATTTATTTTAGAATTTGTATTGTTTTATTTATGATAATTTGTTGTTAGTAGATTATTTCCTAATTTTGATGTTAATTCCAAATTAAAATATTATTTTTATTGTTATTTTTAATGTTGGTTAATTTCATTAAAAATAATTTATATAAACCACAAAACCGAACCAAACCAAACCAAACCGAGTGGTTCGGTTCGGTTCGGTTCCAAGTCTTACTCGGTTCGGTTCGGTTTGAGATTTTTGGAACCACTAGGAGGCGGTTCGGTTTGTGGTTTTGGCATAAACCAAACCAAACCGAATCACTTACACCCCTAGTTGACATAATGAACTCATACTTCAACCTGCATATGTTAGAGAGAAATATCCAAAAACACACCCCCTGAACTGAACACATGTATCATACTAAAATAATAGGAAATCAAGCTGAATGAAGCATTAACAAATCAACCCAAACAGTTAAGAGAGTTTCATAACCACACCAGGCATAAATCAGTTTAAAGAACTTATTACAGACCAACATCAAGCCAACATAAAATATTGTTTGGAATACAACAACCACAAGAAACAACCACAAGATAAACATCTTCAACTTTCTTGAATGCAGTTTCCCGACAGCGGGTTCAGCACGAAGCATCATGTGCAGAAGGTTCAGGAACAGCACTAGAATCAGCAGCAACCTCAGGAACACTTGGAACACTTGGAGCAGGAACACTTGGAGCATCATCACCCCCTATTTGGCCAGAATGTAGAGCTAACCAAGAGGTATACTGAGATGCCAAGGACTAGAGAAGGGATATTTGAGAGGACAGAATAGCCAATTGCGAATTGACCATACTTAATTGAGCAGAGATGAAGGCAATGGATATAGGGGCATAAGGATTATCTGAGATGGGCAGAGATGAGGTGGCTGATGTAGCTACATTTCCAGTAACATTGAAAGGAGGTTGGGCAGAGGGTTGAGACTGTGATGGACCAGGAACAGAAGAAGAAGGAGCTGTAGAGACAGGAAGATAGGGATATGATAAAGGCATGTTAATAACCATGTCCCCTTTTAGGAGTTTGGCATAAATATGGAGAGGGTCAAGGACAGGAGTCAACCTTGTTCCTCCAGCTAGAGTATATCCCTGAGAAACTAGAATTTTGTAGATCAAGGAAGGGAAGATAAGAGACCTTTTATCACCCTCTGATTCTGCAAGAGAGGTGATTTTCCTAAAGGCAAAGTCCCCAAAGTCAAAAGGTTTTTTGGTTCCTATTTGAAACAAGACTTTAGCATGCTCTTCTGTCAAAGTGTTTGTGTTTGTAGTGGGGGCCCAGTTAGCACAACAAATTTTGTGCATAAGTGCATATAGAGAGGATAATTGAGATGTGCTAATGGTAGAACCCTTTCCAGTCCACTTATGCAATATCCCCCCAGTCAGTTCAAGAGCACACAAATTCAAATCAGAAGACATGGAGAAGGGACCAATTTCAGGTGTATTGAATAATTTATTGATGTCTGAGGAGGAAACATGTACCATTTCCCACGGACAAAAAACTTTCTCAAACTTAGGATCAGAAACTGAAGAAATTCTTTTCTCTAGATTTGCATAAAACTCATAGATTAGGTCTCTAAAATATGGTATGGCAGAGGAGAGAGTTCTTAAGAGACCTCTATCTATGACGAATTGGGATGAATTTTGTTCGACAGTTTCGAAGGGATAACCCTTTCATCAACAATTTTCCTAGAAGTAATGTATCTAATAGAAGCAGCTTTTGAAAGAAATTTTAAAGAAAAGGGTTTACCAACAGAAGCAAGAAAAGATGCAGGAACCTTTGTAGCTCTGGATGTAGCTATATTGGTAGCTACATTGGCATAAGATGCACGGCTTCTGGTAAAACGAACAAGAACCTCGTCACTCTCATCACTAGCAACTCGAGTTGCTTCCTTACTTTCAAAATCTCTGTCTGAACTGTCATCAAATTCTGAAGAGCTGGATGAGTGAGTCAAGTTTTCGGCTGGAGGTGGTGAAGATTGTGGAGAACCTTGAGCAGGGGCAGACTTCAATTGCACAAGGAAGTCAGCCAGAGTGCCTTGATCATCAGAAAAACCAATATCGGCATTGGAAGCCGATGGAGAACCAGACTCGTTATCTGAAGTTTCCCTGACCTGAGTTGAGGAATCAGTTTGGAAGACCACCCGTGGTGAAAGAATCGGGTAATCTTCGTCTACCACATCTTCTATGCCAGGAACAAATGTTGAAGAAGCAGGTTTGGAAGCAGTATCTTGAGCACCAGGAATAGACCATGTTTCAGCTACATAATCTTCGTCGTCTGAATAACTAACGACGGGCACAGGTTCTTCAAAATCACCAGGTGTTACCTTGTGCTTCTTTGTACTTGCAATATCTTCATTGATTGGATTTTCGAAATTTGAAGGAATGCCTCTGAGTCTCTTTGATCTTCTAGAGCTAGGGTTCCCAATTTGGGGCAACCCGGATAAGTCGACAGGATTGTCAACGTCGATGACATTCCCTTTTTCGCCTGGAAGAATAACCGTTAGGGGTTCAGGTAGAGGCTGAGCAACTACCATTGCAGTTTGGGGATTCTCTCGAGAGGAAATTGGGGACGATGTAGCTTCATTGGAAGCTACATCAGCCGAAGGATTTTGCTCAAAATTCTTGGATGCAGATGAGGATGAGGATGAGGAAGCCATGATAATATTGATGAGGAAATCTGAGAAAGAGAGAAGAATTTCGGTGATGGCAATCTTCAGCAGCAACCGTCTATGGATTTGAAGAATGAGCAATATTTCTGAATGTGTTATGTCCCTATTGCCTGACACCAACACTAATAGATCCCACTAATTGTAATTAGCCATTACACACTAATGACAAAGGAATAGGAGGAGACTAGATAAAACAACTAACCAAATTTTAAATTTTGATGATAAATCAAACATTAACCAAACCACATTTAAGGGAGAGATAGAGAATCTGATTTTGTTATGAGAAATAGGTGGAGAGTTAAGAGTGAAGGAATAACAACCAATTTTAGTTTTTGAAACTTTGAATTTTCAAACTTTAGCAAGGATTTTGAACAAACACAACACTTAACTAACCAAAATTGACACACCACTAAACTGACAATCAGTAAGCATAATCTGAATCAAGAGCTTAAGAACATCACACAGATCAGACAGCCACATAAATTGCAACATGGAGTACATTGGTATATAGATTGCACTAATCTGATATGGAAACAAAAGATCAATAGGCTGATATGTTCAAAACTGATTATGACCTAGAAAATATGCCTAACACATGCCAGGAACATGAAAACAATGCAGACACACACATGTGATAAATATCTAGATCATCTGAATGTAATTCCCAATATAGCTGTATTGGAAGATACATTCGCCAAAGTTGTGATTTTATGAACAATTTCTCATCTTTTGTTCACCAAATCAGCATTCAACTTCCTACAAAAACCATAGGTACTTTATTCCCTAGGAGAATAGCTTTACTTTAATTCAAGCATACTCAACACATGCCACTAGGAACCTTTCACACTATTTACCAAGGGTAGCCACTTTACTTTTTGATCAACCCATGAAATCCGAGGATTCAATGTTCATCTAAGGAAACTAAATCCTAGATGGATTCAATGACATTGGGGGCCTATAAATACTCCTCCACAATCACAAACAACGTTCACACACTTTCTTGAGCCTTGGCACTCTGTCAAATTGTTATTTTGATAAGGTAAAATTGATCTAACACTTCATATTCTCATTATTCGCAAGCTCACTGTGTTACTATAATCTTAGCTATTACAGGTAATTGAGATATGAGAGCATTGTATGTCATACATAGAAGTGCATGGGATGGATGTATAAGTTTTTAAAATCCTTGGTGATCTCTCTTTCTGTAATAGACCGGGTTTGGATGGTAGATCCCATACTCTATGATGCATTTGCTTTAATTAAACTCTGATTTTCATATGAATGTGGTTCTTAACTTAATAAAACTGTTTTAATTAAGATATTCTCTAAGACTGATAATCACACACACACGAAGAAATTAAGACTAGTAGCAGTTTTGAGTATAAGTCAGTTGGTTTATGTGATTAGTCTGCACATATGTGGTGAGCATCTGATTGAGACTACTTTGTTATGCCATGCAATTATGACTTGAGGTTGAATCCAAAAAGATTTTTTGTTTTCTTTCTAGTTTAATTTTTATCTGCTTTTGTATTTATTAGTTTTTGTATTTATATGCATTGTCGAGTCACTCGTAAGAGTCTCCTTGAGTTTGTGGTTTCTAGAGGAGTGTAAATAGTGTCACCCTCCAAAAATATTTTTGTTATTTTTATGTAATTGCCTTTGTATTTATAAGTATTGTTTACTCGTGGATGAGCAAAGTTTAAGTTTGGGGGTATTTGATCGATGTATTTTATACGTCGATATCAGGTACTTTTATGACTTAAATTGAGCTATTTCACGAGGCTTTTGGCTACTGATATGTGTTTTTCAGTTGTTTTATGAGTTTCAAGGTTTTAGGTGGAATTATATGAATTATAAGACTTTTTGGTGAATAATTGAAAAAGGGGCCAAAGTGTAAATTGATGAAGAAACGGCAAAGGGACATTCTGATGACCTTGCGGCCGCATGGTATTTTTACCTTGCCTTCGCAAGGTAGGCAGTAAGCAGCCCCGGAGATTGAAGACCCTTGCAGACGCAAGGGGTAATGACCTTGCGGCCGCAAGGTAGCCAGAACCAACTTTCAGAGGTTTTCAAGCCAGACTAAAATTCCTAAACCCCCTACAACTCCATGGTATAAATAAAGGACGGTAGCCAGAGCTCAGGGATGGCCAGAAAGTAGTTTTCTATAGCTTTAGCATAGGATTTAGTGTGTATTACATAGTCTAGTTGTAATTATAGTTTTGAAGATCGATCCATGTATTCAATCATCTCCATGTGATGTTCATCTTCAAGGATGAACTAAACATCCATTAATCTAGGAGTTGGGAGGTAACTTGTATCGAATCTATGCTTTAATCTATTTTTATTCATTTAATTCTTGTTGATTGTGGTGATTATCAATCCCTTTATTATTTCACTTTGAACAAATGAATGTAATCCTGAATAATAAAGGCCTAGAGGTGCGGATAACTGCATGATCAATGTGCATATGTCGTACACAGGCTCACCACCATGATAAATTGAACCTATCGATGTACACGAGTGATAAGTTAGGGTCAGGTTCCATATATGACCTAAGTGACAGTTAGGATTCATATGTTCTTGTGCCTAGGATATTGAATGGACAAATTATTTGGAGATGTAGACTGAACGGTAATTCGACAGGCTATATCTATACTTTGTGAACGAACCCAAGAAATTGAATAATACTTTATTAAAATAAGCAATAGAGGAGATACAAGTGAAACCCTAATCCTAGATTTCCCTCCATCATAAGATCTTCATAACCTGTAATTGCTGCTAATTTAGTTAACATTAGAATAATAATTAGTTTAGATAAAATCAATATAAAAACCCCCTTAGTTTAATAATTTGCTACCGATAA
The DNA here is from genome assembly GCA_013146195.2 of Codonopsis lanceolata. Classification (NCBI taxonomy): domain Eukaryota; kingdom Viridiplantae; phylum Streptophyta; class Magnoliopsida; order Asterales; family Campanulaceae; genus Codonopsis; species Codonopsis lanceolata. The sequence continues at coordinate 11,878 of JABEVN020003286.1, read as the reverse complement.
TCGTGCTATTTGTGATCTTCTTGTCTCTGTGGTTCGACCCTTGCTTTCCAAAACTATTTTACAATAGTCTTGTCCACTTGCAAGGAAATAATTAAAATAAGACATCGATCAGTGTGCTACTCGCCAAGGTCTTCGACTTGGTGATCTCCAATCGAAAATCGGATGGCCGGATCTCCGAAAATCATGCATGCAAGGTGGAGGAACTCCATGCTCTCTTTCTCTCACTAAGAACCCAACAACAATGGTGGAAAGATGAGAAATGGCTGTCATGTGTTAGTTTGGGGAGATGAAGTCACAAGAAGGGGTCAATCCATGGTTTGAGTTATTAGGCTCCCTATTGGTTGATTAATGTTTACCCTTGATAAAAACTCATCCAAGGGTTGAAATTGAACATAGAAAGGCCACAAATATAGTGGGGGTTTGAATTGGGTCGGATAGGGTTCAAGCCAAAAATAAAAAAATGGCAAAATCCTGTATTGTTGGTATAGGGGCTGAGCGGTCGCTCAGGGTGATGGCTGAGCGAGCGCTCAGTCCTCTTTTCCTTTCCTGTTCTGCTGGATTTTGTGCACTCGCTTAGTCATTTGACTGGGTGAGCGCTCAGGTGTCTGGAAGGACAAAAAGACTTTAAAAAAAGTCCTAAATGTGTCCAACCCAACCCCAAACAATTAGGGATGTTTAGTACACTCAAAACACGCCGAAACAGTCTGAACATCACCCGGAACAAGGAGGAATCGAGGGCAAAACTCACGACAAACAATCAAACGATTCAACAACGGCTTAAACAAGGATGCTACAAGCATGAATGGACATTCTTAATCATGTTAAGGACTAGTAAAAAAGGTCTAGGATTCAACTTAACATCTCACGAGTCTCAAGACATGAAACAAGGCAAGAAGAAGGTAAACCAAGAGACTCGATGAGTCAAAAGGTCAAACGAAGCAACGATGCTTCCTAACTCTCAACAAAACATTCTATAGTCAAGGTTGATGTTATAAAACATACAAGAATAGTTATGGTATGGACTAGAGTACTCGTACAATGTCCTACAATGATACACGAGTAAAGAACTCAAAAAGATGTGACATACGCGAGGTTCGGTTTCATGCAACGCGATAGAAACAAATGCGATGCGTAAATCATCAAAGCAAGATTAGATTTAGGGAATCTATTCCTTAGGAAGTTTAATACTCAAATTCTACTCAAGATAACCAAGAAATGATCTAGGATATAACCGAGATCATAAGAAAGAACTATGCGAAAACACCCAACCGAGTCGGCTCCTGACTATCGTCGAGTTACGACTTATAACTTAAACAAGTTAAAGTCTTGAGGAACATAAATAACTAAAGTATAGGTTTCTCAATAGCCTATGATCTCATCTCAAGATTCTCGTATCAAGTCAGACACGAGGTGTAACGGCCGTTTGGTACACACATCAAGTAAATCAAGCGCATGAAGGTTCGGGGTCTTACAACAAATGCAAAAAATATATAATTAAAAAAAAAGAAATGTGAAATCAGATATAGAATTAATTATTCAATACTTGATATTATTTTGATATTGTATTTTTTATCATTTCGTAAATCATATTGAACTATATTAAATGTTATACAATTTATTTTCATTAAATGCACTAAAGATATTTGTAAAGTCATTTGAATTTGAAGAGTTGTTGTCAACTTCATAAATTGATTTTTATTTCAATTTCCAAAAAAAATGAAAAATATATAAATTATAAATTTTTTTAAATTTGGAAAGTCACTTTTGGCGGGATATTTCCATTATTTACTCCTCTCATTTTATATATGTATAGATAGAGGATTGTAATTTTATAGCACTAGTTGTACACCTATTCATGTGGGTATAGGAATTTATAATTTATTTATGACTTTTATATCCCATAGCAATTAAAAGGTCAAAGCTTGAGGAGAAACCACATGCTGCTATTACATCCTTGCAAGAGCAAAGAGGTACAACACTTACAACTTGTATGTGCCATATAGGAAGTATGGGTATGCCTCTTGACATGACGTGTGGCTAACTGGTCGTGTCTCTCGGTGCAGACTCGAATGTTCCGATGTCTTTAGATTAGGGTGTAATTTAAGGCATCAATCCAAATCGTCATGGTTATTTATTTTTTTTTAAGAAAATAATTTATGTTATATATATGTCATATATATGCCATGCGTAGTGATGTCATTCATAAAACCCACTCCATAGCATGTCATGCATCATAATATTTAAATCGTTTATTTGTTATGTTTGATCTATGCGATAGATTGTGAAATAAATATAAAAGTGTTTTATATGTTTTAGAAAATTTCTATAAAAGTGTTTTATATAATTTTAAAGTAGGGATAAAGTTCTGATTTCAAGTTTTTTTTTCTTTAAAAATCTGATTTTGTAAGGGTAAAATAGGTCATGCCTATTTTACTTCTTGTTTTCCCTTTCATGGTAAAATTCATATTTGACAAGTTTTGGTATTTTTGGAATTTACATCTTTAATTAGATTTTGTTACATTATATTTGGAAACAAAATCTTATTTTGAATCCTATTCCAACCGGGTTTCTTGTGACCTACATCATATGGTAATAAAATCTATGGATATGGTAAGTAGTTTTTATTTCCTTTTCTCTAATCTTTGTCCTTGTAGAAGCCGGATTGTTCCTTGTGTGTAGGATATCTCATCGCTATTTATAGAGGAGCTGGGACACGGCAAAAGGCGCAGAGTTTGAGAGAGAAAAATCAAAGCAAAAGCTGTAAGCAGAACCATCGAAGATTCAGAAGCAGTTCTTTCTTCCAGACGTGCTGCAGATTGATTGTAGCTTCTGATGTTATAACATCAGCAGCTACATTGAGTTCTGGATTTTTGTTTATCTTCCTATTCAATTTTAGGGAGTTGTTTTGTTTCTTCCCACGTTTAGTATACCTTGTTTTCTGTGGGGTTTTTGCTCTCCAAGACGTGTTGTCTTGTGAGAGTGTTTTGGTTAGTGATTTCACAATATTTTTTGTAAAACGTTTAATCTTTTTAGTGAAATCTTTGTGGCCTTGAGGCTAGGTCTACAAGCATAGTCTTGTAGATTGTTTTGGTAAACTGTTTCGCATTGTTTATTGTCTGATTGTTTAAGTCTTCCGCTGTTTTAATTATTTTTACCATTATGACTTCCATTGTAGCTACATCGGCAGCCACATTGGAAACTGCATTGGTTTCTCTTGAGAATCCTAGCTATCTTGTTCTTTCATTTGGTATCAGAGCCTTCTCTTGATATCACTAAGAGTTGATTCTGGTCATAGGCGTGATGAATTCTCAATATGAGAATGTCGTTCGTCCTCCTACTTTGACTAATGCAAACTATTCTATTTAGAAAGTCAAGATGCGTATCTTCATCAAATCAATTGATGAAAGAGTGTGGCTTGTTGTTCTAAATGGTTGGAGTCCTCCTAAAACTACTAATTCTGATGGTGATATCAAGATCACCAAAGAATCTGAATGGTCTAATGAAGATAGGAATATTGTGTCGTTTAATTCTAAAGCCTTGTCTGCCATATGCAAAGCTTTAGATGCTAACACCTTTAGGGTGATTGCCAACTATGAGTCTGCTAAAGATGTCTGAATGACCCTTCAGACTTTTTGTGAAGGACCTGCCAGTGTTCGTTCCTCTAAATTAAGATTGCTCACTACACAGTTTGAAAACACTAGAATGAATGAGTCTGAAGATATTATGTCATATTATGGTAGACTTCTTGACATGTCTAACTCTGCTCTTGCTTTAGGTAATCCCATTACAAATGAACGTCTTGTTAGCAAGATGATGAGAACTCTGCCTGAAAGGTTTAATGTCAAAATATGTGCTATAGGGGAAGCACATAATATTGACAAGATGAGTTTTGAACGATTGGATGGTATCCTTCAAAACTTTGAATTGAACCTGAATGATCAAATCAAACAAAAAGGCAAAGGGGCATCATCTTCTACTCCTATTGTGAAAAATATTGCTATGCCTGGTCCTATTTATATCTCTTCTGACTTGCTTGATATTCAAAAAGATATTGATGAGTCTGATTTTGGAGAAGAATCTATAGCTCTTTTGACTACTAAATTTAGAAATTTTTTGAAAACTAAGAGTCAAAATAGAACTCCATCATCAAGCTCCAAAAACAATTTCAAACCTGATTCTAGAAAATTTGCTCCTCAGGAAAATTCTTTTCAAACACCAGAAAAACCTTTCACAAACCCTTTTGCTTCAAAGTCTTCATACAATGGAAAGAATATTGATTCCATTCAATGTAGAGAGTGTCAAGGGTATGGTCATTATGCTAACCAATGTGTAAAGACTCTAAGAAAGAAAGGTTTAAACTTTTCAGCAACCTTGAGTGATAGTGATGGAGAAGATCTAGGTGATCTCATCACTCTCACTACTGTTTATGATTCTGAAACTGACTGTGCAGGTTCTCTGTCCAATGTGACTCCCAATGTAGCTACATCCGAAGTCACATCAAAAGATGCAGAGGACAGAAACAGGGAAGAACACTACTGCTTTAATTCCTCAGTCTCAGAAGACGGTGGAGATTCAGAGTCTGACCTACTAGAAGGTTACAAAGAATTATACAAGGATTGGGAGAAGCGAGCTCACCAAGTTACATTGCTTGGTAAGGCAAACGAGCTGCTGAAGAAGGCCAATGAAGATCAGAAAGATTGCATTATAAGGCTGGAAAGCTTGCTGAGTAAAAAGGATGTTGAGATCGAAGGTTTAAAAGAGCAGCTCATTCAAGCCAATGAAACCATGGCTAAATGGAACTCAAGTCAACAAAAAATGGATGAGATGCTCAATTCAGGTAAGTCATCTAAGTCAGGTATTTGTTTTGTACCAAAAGTATTTGTGAGAGAAGGTGAAGGTACATCTGAACCTAAACAGCCTTCACAGAATTTTCAGAACCTAGATTTCTTTGAAAAGCCTAAATCAATAAAGAAAAACTTTGTGTGTCATTTTTGCCATAAGCCTGGTCAAATACAACCATTCTGTTTTCTAAAAAAGGCTATCTATGAGGAAGAAGTAAGGCAGGCTTTCATGGTAAAAAATCAGATGCAGCAACATTGGATGTCACATTCGAAGCTGCATAAGAAATCACCTTCACAGAAACAGCAACCTAAAATTTTTAAACAGATGTGGGTTCCCAAAGGCAGTAATAACAAAGGTAAATCCAAATACTATGAACCATTTGACATATGTCCTGGTGCAAAATTGTCTGATGATGAGATGTGTAATGTAACCTTCACTTCTTTGAAATCTCATATAGCTGGGTCATGGTACTTTGATAGTGGTTGCTCTAGACATATGACAGGTTCTATTGAGAATTTGAAGGACTATGTGAGCATCAATGGTGGTTCAGTGACCTATGGAGGAGGTGCCAAGGGCAAGATAATTGGCAAAGGAACCTTGAATGTTGATGGTCTTCCAAATCTCACTAATGTTTATCATGTGGAAGGGCTTAAAACCAACTTGATCAGTATAAGTCAATTATGTGATGATGACCTTCTGGTAAGGTTTGATAAAAATTCTTGTGAAGTTTTTGATCAAACTAACAAGTGTCTTCTGACAGGTACAAGGTCATCTGACCATTGTTATATGTTCAACAATAGCCAAACATGTCACAAAGCTAGTCTAGACATTACAGATCTCTGGCATAAAAAACTAGGACATATGAGTTTTCGTAAGCTCCATGAGCTTGTGAAACATGATGCAGTGAAAGGATTGCCAAGCTTGGATAAGAACTACACAAAGGTATGTGGGCCCTGTCAAAAAGGTAAGCAAACCAAGGCTTCTCATCTCCCCATATCTCAATGTTCCACATCTAGGTGCCTTGAGATGATTCACACAGATCTCATGGGTCCTATTGAGGTAGAAAGTCTAGGAAAGAAAAAATACACCTTTGTTTGTGTGGATGATTTTTCTACATACACTTGGGTAATTTTCTTGAGAGAAAAATATTAAACTTTTGAGGCTTTTAAAATCTGGTACACCCGTGTTATGAACTTGTATGATCTAAAGCTTATTAGAATTAGATCAGATCATGGCACGGAATATGAAAATTCCTCCTTTTCTAACTGTTGTGCCTCAAATGGCATCTCCCATGAATTTTCTGCTCCCAAAACTCCACAACAACATGGAGTGGCGGAAAGAAAGAATAGGACACTTCAAGAGATGGCAAGAGTTATGATGACCTCTAAAAACTTGGCAAAAAGGTTTTGGGCTGAAGCTTTGAATACAACTTGTCACATTGGAAATAGGGTCTTCTTGAGACCAGGTAGCACAATGACACCTTATGAAATCTTGCTAGGAAAGAAACCAGCCTTAAAATATTTTCATGTTTTTGGTTGTGTGCTATCTTCTTAATGATAAAGATCATCTTTCTAAATTTGATTCCAAAAGTGACAAGTGTGTTTTCATGGGCTACTCCACTAATAGTCATCACTACAAGAAAAGTGACTATTTGTGACCCCTGTTATTTGGGAAGGCTAAAAAACGGTCACAAATACCTTTTTTTGGGAAGGGAAAATTAACGGTCACAATTACTTAGTATTTAGGACAGTTGTGAAATAGCCTTCCCAAATACCTATTGTTTTGGGACGCTTGTGCAACCCCCGTGCTAAATTTCCTCTTTGGTTCCGGTCTCATTGTATTAATATATTAATTAAATATATTTCCCCCTATTTCCCCCAAAATTTCCCGCGATTGCAGCATACCAATCCCCCCTGCTAGTTTTCCTCTCCCGCGTTCCTCTCTCGCGATTTCCCCCAAAATTTCCACCATCGTATATAGGGTTTCCCCAAATTCCCCCTGCTAGTTTTCCCCCAAATTTAGTCTCGACTATGGCGCTCTCTTGTTCTCTCTCGTTGTCTCTCTGTTGTTCCTTGTTTGCTACAGAGTTATGAAGCGAATCCCGTCTCTCGTTGCTTCTCTCCACAAGTATTTCTCTCTCTCTCTCTCTCTCTCCCTATTTCTTGTTTGTCCCTCATCAATTTCATTCTCCTTCGTACATAATTGCAGCATACCAATACCGTTCTCTCTTGTCATCGCTACATCCCTCAATTTTCGCCATCGCTCTACCCTCTCTTGTCATCGCTATGTGCTCTCTTAAGGTATGCCCCCCCCCACTCTTTGTCATATGTTTGTATTTGTGTTGTGTGATATAGTGTTATACAACTGTTAAATATTAGGGAACTATTTTTCTTCATGTACTATGAACTTTGATTTGGATGACATTACAAAGAATAATCCACAGGTCCCACTGTATACACAGATTTACGAGTGTAAGCTACTTACTATATAGGCTAGAAAAACGTTGGTTGATCGAGACGTGAGGGATCGATGAAGCACTGGTGCCTTTTTTTTTGAGTGTTTGCAGTGCATTTTGGATTAGTTCTTGAATTCTTGTTTATGGTCACGTTGAGAAGAAAGGCAAAAACTAGGGCCTTGTTCTTCCTGCATTAACTTTTTGAACTGTTCCTTTCCTTAAAATGCTTTCCTTTTTCGAGTGTGATTTTTGTGTTTGGGGCTTGATAATGGTAAATCAAAGTGTAAATGACATGATATTCTTATTGAGTGATTTTCAAATGTAAGAATTGAATTTTATTGAGAAATATATAATCTGTCTTTTGTCGTCATTTATGTACGTCATCTTTATATAATTGCAGTCTTAATTAAGTTTGGATATGACAAAACTTATGATAAACATCTGATTAATTACTCCTTATCATGTGAACTGTTATGGCAAATACAGAATCCATTTCTTTAGATATTAAGTTTGTCTATAAGGGGGATTCGGAATCTTTCTATTAATTTTATGGTACTTTTCTGTTTCTTGATAGTTCTCGTTGTTTATAACTGTCATCTACGTATAACCCATTCTCGATCTTTAAAATAATAAAAAGAGAGAAAATAAATGGTTTGGTTTCATCCGTAGGAAAGGATCGGGTCGTCGGGATATTTTTAAAAAGAAAAAGAAAAGAGCAGGTGCAGTTGAACCAACTGTCTTAGAATTCATCTAGTAGGCTTAGCTCTCCCCTGACAGATTCATTCTACGTATAAGCCGAGGACGACCAATCTTGTGGTCCTTCACGGCCTGGGAATACCTTGGAAAACTATTTAAAAAAAGGGATTCATTATACCCTGCTGACTTTGGATAAGAGAAATCAACAGTAGTATTAAGAATTTGGGACTGAATTTTTTCAGTTATATGGTTTTGAAATTGGTTGTTTAACTGTCTTTATTATTTAGCTTCCAAACCACTGGGATAACCTGGTATTTTTGATGACTCATGTATTGACCTGATTATTTATTATCAGAAGAAATTTTTGCTTAAAAGTATTGCAATGGTTGCACCTACTTTTCATCATCTACACAAATAATTTTCTTGGCCGCCACAGACCTAATTTTGAGACACCCGTCAGCTTAAGGAAAAATTATCCAAATACGCATACTTGTTTTACTTTCATTTTCATACTAGTGCCATATGGAGAAACGATGAGAGAGTACTATTTCAAGTCAACACTCGGCTCAAAACACGATGATGCGTTTGTGTTAGATCAGTAAAGAAAGCTAGAACAGTGAATGATCGATGCTCCAGCTCAAGAAACTTTATGACCCTGTGAATTAGTGAACTATTTCTTATAGAAAGGATGCTACTCGACTTGAGAATTGGTTTCCTGTCCAATATGAATACGCGTATGAACCTTGCCTAGGAATGAGAAAGACAAACAAGCGTTGAAATTTATAAATATGAGCTTTATTGAAAGAAAAAGAGAAAGAGAGACAGATTATTCCAGATGGACCACCTGATAATAAACAGAAAAAGAAAAAGAGAAAGTGGAAACTTTGATGAATGAGAACAAATCTTACAAGGGATGATGCGACCAAACACTATATATATATATATATATATATATATATATATATATATATATATATATAACGAGAAAAGTTCAAGCAACCAGGTAAGCACTTTCCTAAACTAATACAAGATATTAATTTCAGTTGATATTTGTAGTATGGACCAAACCATGCAGATCCCACTTAACAAAATATTTTTGAAATTCAGCCAAGGTTCCTTTTGAGCTAATGGATGTGTACGTCACGTAAAATATGAACTTGATATCAAGAAATATCAGAGTATTATAAATACAAAATCAAGGTACAACACGAGAAAATGGAAAAGGAACTGCGACGCACCTATTTGCTGACTACCTTGGTTTCTCAACAATCTCGATGTCCTCTTTAGATGTTGAATTTGACATAATTAAGAACTCGGCTTTATACTATGCTTTCACTGTATTTTGAGCTCAAATTTCTTATGATCAATCTAAAATAAAAAATATTTCTTTCGTTGTATTTATGTATGTTGCAGGCTGCTTGCTGTCATAATTATCTCCGCGTTTCGGCTCAACATCATAAGCAAATGATAAAATCTGCATAACATGGAGCTACCTCTCGATATTAATTCAGATAACATCCGGGCTGTGTTCTTTGAGGAAGGGTCACATTCAATTTAGCTTATAGTCACATTAGTCGTTGATCGATGTATTTTATACGTCGATTTTATATGCCTTCCGTGACTTGAATTAGGCTATTTCATGAGTCTTTTGAGTACTAATATATGTTTTTGGTGAGTTTTGTAAGTTTCAGGATTGTTTGTGAAAATACGCAAAACTCCAGGGTTTTAAGTGCAAATTACAAAGAAAGAAAAATTGAAGAAAAATAAAGTCTGTCAATTATCCTGGACACCTTGCGACGCTTAAGGTGCCTCATTGCACTTGCGACCGCAAGGTAGGCAAGACGGTCCCCAAGCCAAGAATCGAAGAGCCAAGACCTGTGGGAGCACATTATACCGGAGACCTCTGCGACGCAGGTATTCAAAGACTCGCGCATCGCAAGGTAGGCGTAATGCTCAATTTTCGGTTTTCACACTCATTCGATTCAATCACAACTCCCAAGTATATATAGAAGTCGATGCCGAGCCTAAGCATAAGGAGGACGGCCGAAGCTCTTTACATAGATTTTAGGTAGTTTTAGATTGTATAACATAATTAGGTTTTGTAATTTCAAGTATTGAAGATCAAATCATGTCTTCCATCATCTCCATGTGTTGTTCATCGCCTATGATGAACTAAATCATCCCTAATCTAGGAGGTGGGAGGTAACTTGTATCGAATTTATGTTTTGATTCTTATATATATGTCTATTCAATGCTTGTTGATTGTGTTGTTTATCAATCCCTCTATTATTTCGCTTTGAACAAATGAATGTAATCGCAAATAATAAAGGCTTAGAGGTGCGGATACCGCATGACCAAGTGCATATGTCGTATTAATCGCTCACCAACACAATAAATTGGACCTATCGAAGCACGAGAGTGATAAGTTAGGACCAGTTCTTACATGATCTAGGTGATGATAGATCATAAATCTAGGTGATGCCTAGATTACGCTCCTCGTGCTTAGATATGGAATGGGTGAATTTTATGGGATGGAGGCCGAACCAATTGTTCAATGACCATATCTATTTTTAGTGAACGAACCCAAGACATTGAATGACATTATTATGAATTGAACATAAAGGAGATATAAGTGAAACCGTAATCCTAGATTTCCACTCACCATAAGATCTTCATAATCGTTATTACTGCCTAATTAGTTAACATCTATAACTAGTAATTTAGAGTAGAATTAAACATAAAAACCCCCTTAGGTTAATAATTTGCTATCTATAACCGCATCTGCTCGCGGATCACTTGTCTGGTCTCGCGTGGTTCGACCCTTGCTTCCGAGTCTATTCTATAATAGTCTTGTACACTTGCAAGGAAATAGATAAATAAAACATCGATCAAGTTTTTGGCGCCGTTGTCGGGACAAGCTAGTTCAATGAAGTTTGTAGGTAGCGTAGTTTTTAATTTAATTTAGTTTTTAGTTTAATTTTCTGTTTTTACAAAAAAATAAAAATACAAAAAGATTTTATTTTATTTTGCCTTAATAGTTAGTTGTTTTTAAATTGCTTTTAATTAATTTTTATGCAAGGTCGTAGATCTTTAAATCCTCGAATTGGTAGACTTAGATCAAGAGATAAATATTGTTAAAAGATACCAAAGATATTTTGAAAATCTAGTTTTCGAGCCCGATAATCAAGATAATTGAATCGAGAGGATCCTCTCGTTGATCCTACAATGGAAGATAATAACAATAATCGTAATCCTGAAAACCTAGTTGACCTACCAATAGGAATCAAAGACAAGAAGAGCCCTCAAGAAGAAATATGGAAGTAGTCGTAAATCAAAGAACTATTAATGATTTTAGTAGACCTTCATTAAATGTGGTGACATCATGTTTAGTATTGCCGATGTCGTTAGGAATTTCGAACTAAAAGGACATTATTTTAATGCCATACCATCTTTTCATGGGATGCCTAATGAAGATCCTGCGCTTTTAAGAGAATATGAATACATGATGAGTACTTTTCCTTTAGGAGGGTTAATCGAAGATCAAATTAAAATGAAATATTTTCCCAAGGCATTAAAAGAATTGGCAAAGAGATGGTTTATGAACCTAACACCAAAAAGTGTTTTACTTGGGCACAATTATATGATTTGTTTATGAGCAAATTTTACAAACATGCATCTCTTACAGTATAGAAAACAAATCATGTCATTCCAAAATGAACTGTGAAACATTCCATGAGTCATGGGATAGATTTAAAAATCGCTTATTATGTGTCCTCATCATAATTTGGCTCAACATGTGTTAGTGCTTCAATTCTATCATGGTCTTTCACAGTTTACAAACTATGGTTGATAGTGCGTATTGGTGGTTCTATTAATAGAATGACA
>JABEVN020003285.1:0-18764 GCA_013146195.2 Codonopsis lanceolata | reverse complement strand
AAGTCTAGTATGAATGAGGTTAATATGGTTAGGGGTAGAACTTCTCCATAGGAATAATGGAAAATCTCATCAAAATCAAAATCAAGGTCAAAATCAAAATTCGGGCAAGAATAGAGGGAGAAGTAGGTCGAGCTCTAAGACATAGAAACGATGTTACAATTGTGGTGAAGTGGGCCATTTTAAAAGGTGCCACAATCGAAAAAGGAAAAATCAAAATCAAGAACAAAACCAGGTGATTGCAACAAGCTTCTGGTAGTAATGTTTCATTGATGTGTTTATGGTTATTGATTCTTGATAATGTTGTGAATTACGCTTGTGCTAGTGAATGGCTTATAGATTAAGGTTGCACTTATCACATGACACCATGAAATCATTGTTTACTACTTATAGAGAAGTTAATGTTGGTTTTGTTTCTCTGCGGCTAATGAGAATGTCTTGGTATTGGTGATATTGATTTGAAATGCAATTACGGTTATGTTTAACTTTGAAAAATGTGAGACATGTGCCTGAATTATGTAGCAATTTGATTTCATGTGCCTCGTTAGAGATGATGATGGTTTAGAAGGAAAATGGGGTAAGGGTGTTATGAAAATACTAAAGGGTTCTTTAGTTATGCAAAATGTACGGCGTTCGAAACTTATATGTTTGCCATGCTTTACTTATGTCTACCGAGATTTATGCTAATGTTGTTAAGGAAGATAAAAGCGATGTTGTGGCATAAGAGACTAGGTCACATAAGTAATAAAGGGTTAGAAATTTTGCAGGTGTTTGGAAATGACAAATTTTACTGGTTTACTTTTGTGATACTTGTGTTAAGCAAACATCATAAAGTGATTTTCCACCCCCTTCCCTAGGTAAGCATTCTAGCAAGAAATTCCTTGACTACATACATGCCGATGTATGGGGGCCTCTAGTGTGCCAGCTCAGGTGGCAATAGGTATTTTCTATCCATCATTGATGACTTTTCACGAAAAGTCTGGGTTTTCTTAATGAGACACAAATCGAGTCGTTTGAGAAATTTAAAACTTGGAAAGTTTTTATTGAAAATCAAACATGAAAGAAAATCAAAATGCTTAGGACCGATAATGGATTAGAATTATGTAATCATGAGTTTGATGAATTACATGCTATTCATGGTATTGGTCGACATAAAACTTTTCCTATAACCCATGACAGAATGGTGTTGCCGAGGCGTATGAACATGACTCTTTTGGAAAGAGTAAGAGCTATGCTCAATACTTCGGTCTCTCCAAGCGTTTTTAGGGAGGCGGTTATAGCTTGCCGCCTATATCATCAATAGGTCCCCTACATTGCCTTTGCATGGTAGATGCCACGAAGGCGGTCTTTATGGGCAAAGATTGATATCTCGCATATGAGGGTGTTCGGTTGTGCGGCTTATGCACATCAAAGAGATGACAAACTTGAACCTAGGGCGGCTAGGTGTGTGTTTTTAGGGTACCGGAGGGTGTGAAGGGGTATAGACTTTGGTTAAAAGAGGAAAATGGTTTTAAGACCATAATTAGTAGGGATGTTGTCTTGAATGAACTTGAATTTCCTTGCTTGATTCTGCTCAACCTATACATTGATTAATGATGTTCCCCCTCCCGGCTCATTGTGGTGGAGCAACCCCATGTTATTGATGATGTGCCAACGAAAGTGTGGAAATTGATCATGAGAATGTTGAAATTGAACACAATGAAGATAATGAAAATGTAGAGGATGAGCACGTCGAGGAAATAGAAACTCTAGATGACTACCAACTTGCTAGGGACCGACCTAGGCGGGAAGTTAGGATACCATCTAGACTTAATGATTTTCATATGACATCTTTTGTGTTTAGTGTGTTTGATTCTCTTGACAATTGTGATGAACCTAAATCTTACCATGATGCTTTAAAGTCTCCTCATTACGCTAAGTGGTTAAATGCTATGAAAGATGAAATGAACTTCGTTGCATGTTAACCAAACATGGACCTTGGTCCCTAAACCTAAAACATGTTCTCTTGTTGCTGCAAATGGTTGTTTAAGGTTAAGAATGAGAATAATGAGTGTTAGATTTAAAGCACGGTTGGTTGCTAAAGGATTTACTCAAAAGGAGGGATAGATTACAAAGAAATTTTTGCTCAGGTTGTCAAATTTACTACGGTAAGAGTCATGCTTGCTTTAGTTGCTCGGTTTAATTGGGAATTAAAACAAATGGATGTGAAAAGCACGTTTTTACATGGTGACTTGGATGAAAAATTTCATGAGACAACTTAGAAGGTTTTGTTGATAAGAGAAATCGACTATGTGTGTTTATTGAAAAAATCTTTGTATGGCTTGAAACAATCTCCTAGGATGTGGAACAAGAAGTTTGATATGTGTATGTTGTCTTTAAAATTCACTCGTAGCTCTTATGATCATTGCTTGTATTTTAAAGCCAACTCTTACTCTGTGTTCCTATTGATTTATGTTGATGATATGCTAATTATCGGTCCTTGTATTAAATCAATTGAAGATGTGCAAAATTGTCTTAGTGCGAATTTTGACATGAAAGATCTAGGAGATGCTAAAAGATTTTGGGAATGAACATTGTTAGGGATAGAAAAGAATTCCACTATTTCTCTTAATCAAATTTCTTATGTGAAAAGATTTTGAGTAAATTTAGGATGGAGGATGCTAAACTTTGTAGATGTGCCTAGGAGGACATTTCATCCTTAGTAAAATCGAGGCCCCCCAAAGATTTTGATAAAAAGCAAATGGAGAAAGTGCCTTATTCTAATGCGATTGGTTCCATTATGTATCTTATGGTTAGCACTAGACTGATATAGCCTATCTATTAGTTGCTTGAGTAGATACATGTCTAACCTGGTATGCCTCATTGGGAAGCGGTTAAATGGCTTCTTAAATATCTTGGTTATTATGTGAATTATGGCTTGAAATTCTCCAAATGCAATGAAGGTGTTGTATTGAAAGGTTATGTGGATTCTAACTATGCTAATGATAGAGATAGTAGGAAGTCTACTACTTCTTATGTGTTCACTTTGTGTGGTTCATGTGTTAGTTGGAAATCTCAATTACAACCCATTGTTGCATTGTCTACTACCGAGTCGAGTTTGTTGCTATAAGCTGAAGCTTTTAAAGCGACTTGGTTGAAAGATTGATAAGCGAAATTGGTTTTCTAAAGGAAAAAGTTGTGGTTTATTCGACGGTCGATCGAGGAATTCAACTTTGCAAAAACCTGTTTTCATGATAGAACGAAACATATCGATGTTCGTTTTCATTACTTGAGAGATTTAATTGAAAAGGGTTTTATTTTATTAGAAAAAATTCCATCTCAGTATAATCCTGCGGATATGAATACGAAATGCTTACCTGTGTTAAAATTTCAAACATGCTTGAAAATTTTGAATTTTGATACCGGTGGTTGAATGCATGCCGTGTCCTGTTTCCCTACTTTGTGTTTGGAAAAGTGATTCATGTCCCTTCTGATTTTTCTTTGTGAAAATCGTCTCCCGTTCTTGGTTCCATCTTTGTGTTGAATCAAGTTCGGGATAGGCTATGATGCACCCCACTTGTGTCCTTGAGTTCAAAGTGATGGTCCCGATACTTGTTCCAAGGTGGAGATTGTAAGTGTAGGCATGGCCCCAAAAACGGGCAGCCCACTTCCAAACCCAACCCAGCAACCCAAGACCCAAAACCCACTTACCTTGCCCCCTCCCGGTTTGACTTTCGGCTGGTGAGTTTGTTTGGGAAAATCTTTGATTTTCCTAATCAACAGCTCCCTTCCTTTTTCCTTTCAATCAGCCGTCTCCTTTCCTTGCTTGGGCCGAAAGTTTTGGTCCTTGATTGATTCCTTTGTGCATTATATATACTCCCTTCATTACTAAGTCTTCGGCAATGGTGTATCACGAGCATGGTGAGATCCAAATAACATCACAGAGGGCAATATATCTCTATCTCTCTGCGTCTCTTTTTGAGCCGGTACATTGGGTATACACTTTGTGTGTGTGAGCTTGAGATTACTGTGATTGAGAGTTCTGTGAGGGGGGGTTTTCGGGTTGTGGGATTTCTTGTTGGAAGGCTGGGTGGTATACAAAGTTGGGTGAAATCATTGGAACATTGTCCCTTCGGTAGTGAACTCTTGGGTTGGACTGCTATACTTTGTGTATAGGCAGTGGGGATCTGAGCCTAGGCAACCATAAGCCCTAGACAAATCGAGTTAGGCTCCTTTGAGCCGAGGATACTCATAGCACTAATATTATTATTTCTATTGCTTTGTTATAGATTGTTCTTGCAGGTGATACATTGCAATATACTTTGATATTATTAGTGGGCTAGTTTTTCGACTTTGGTATATTATAAGTTTACTGCCAAAGTTGAAGACGGGTTCTATTCAAAGTCCTATTTTAATTTGGTGTGGCTCCGGTGTTCATTTGATTCGGTAAAGTATCCTTATTTTTACGTTACAGAGAAGGTACATCCAAGATTTTCGAGCTAATCTACAAAGGATGTGAATGGAAAAATTCATATCTCTGTGAATGGAAAGGATGTGCTGAATAAAATTCCAATATTTCCATGGGCTTTACTTATAATTTAGCTTATTGATTTATGCTAATGACTTATCGACGCCTCGTAATATAGGCATTGTGAGTTCTGACGCCCCACAATTTAGACATCGTAAGTTCTGACGACGCCCACAATTTAGGCACCGTAAATTCTGACAGTAGTGTTCGATGTAAGCATAGGAATTGACGATTGAGATTTTCATTTTTCTTCTCTTTTCCTGGAAGTAGGAATACAACAAGATGAGCGAGCTGCACAGTTGGATGTTATTGTTACTAACAAACTGGTCAGGTTATGCAGCCAGGAAGACGAATGAGCGTTGTTGCATTATACACGATACGTCAATTTTGGTCGATTACCATATATATCAGAAATTAGTCAGTTTCAAATGGATAACATTGTCTTAAACTCCCCAGTTTTTTGCTTAATACTTTTCTGGTGTACTGTTTCTCTGTTATCTTTGATAGAATTAAATAAATTTTGTTTATGATCGGTGCTTTGTAGAATATAAAATTTGTTGTGTTGATGTTAACATTCTTCTTAATTGGAATAAAGAGAACGGTTCATATCTCAATCCCAATATTTCTATTGTGATGCCCAGATTTTGTATTGTGATGCCCAATTTTGGGCGGGGGCTTATGGGTTCCCGGGACTGTGCGTCCGCGCCCCGCGCGCCCTTGGATAGGGGTGCGCGTACGTGCAGATGCGGGACACCATTGCTCTCATTCCACCCTCCCTTGTTTAGGGGAAGACGAAATTGAAAGTGCGAGAGGAGTGATGTCTAAGATAGCGCGTTTGAATACGCCTCGGTTGCCTTTAGTGGATTTTTGGTCCAATATGGGAACTTTGGGTTTTCTACATCAAGTTATCCCTTGTTTAGGGGAGACTAGGATATAGGAATACATCACCCTTTCATTCTCATTCTCCCTTTTTTAGAGGAAAACGGAAAAGTGCAAGAAAGGAGTGTTGCGAGGCCCCACTATGGATTTTATGAAAATAGCCTTATGGCCTATTTCGGATCACTATGGGTGCTTTGGGTTTCCTGTATCAAGTTATCCCTTATTTAGGGGATACCAAGATATAGGAATACATCACTTTTTCATACTTATTCTCCCTTTTTTTAGGGAAAAATGGAAAAGTGCAAGAAAAGATGTTGCGATGCCCCACTGGATCCAATTTGTTTTATAGAGTCGCCATCTTTATTTTGAGGAAGAAATAAAGCAAAACCAAAAAAAGAAAACCAGAGATAGTAAGAACGGGTTCGGGGGCTAAGTTACGAGTTTGGAAGGTACAAGGCACCCAACTCGCTCTTTCTGTCTCAAAAATAGTTTTTGGCTAAAGTATGTTTTTTGTTATATTTATTTAGCAGATAAACAAAGCATTAAAAGACATGAAATAAAAACATATACATCTATGGCTACATTATTTACGGACTTGCAGCCGTCTCTTTACAAATAGTTACAAATATACTTAAAAATATTTGGCCATAATAATGGCTCTTTTTAGTGCTATTTCTAACTAAATCCGAAGGCGCAACTGGCTTATATTTTTATATTAGGCCGGATGGAAAAATAGCACTTTTTACAAATAAATATTTAAAACTTACCTACTAGCAGACTAGGGTGTGCTCGTTCTGTCCTTCAGGGAGGGGGAGTTTTTTTTTTATGAAGTGGTGTGGGGATTCAGGTAGAATAACTGCTTTCGAAAGGTTACTTTTTGCCTCGGGATCCTGGCATAGTAACGGCTTATTTTGGTTGTTTTGGTTGTTTGAGGAAGGCGGAAATCGGGCAGAATAACGGCTTATTTCTGGCTGATTTGGCCTTTTAAATCGGGTAGAGCAACTGCTCTTTCCGCGATTTTTGGACCAGGGAAATAGGGTGGAAACCTAGCTGGGGGGCTAAGGCTCACTTTGACCGGTGGGTTTTAAGTTTGGAGGAGATTTGGCAGGGTTTCGAGGCTTTGGAGAAGGATCGCTCACTATCTCACTTCGCACTCTATTTCTCCAGCGTAACACCGACGCCGAGAATTCTTCAGGGAAGAAAAGTTGTGTCTAAAAGTGAACCACGAAGGCTCTATTTATAGCCTGGTGAGAGGACTCATTCAGGATTAAATTTTCTCTCTTCATGCTTCACTCAGTTGTACAGAACGCGGACAATTTTGCACATTACGGCTATGCTTGATCTGTAGTAGTTTGGGAGCATTGTGGCCGGCTGGCGCCACCCATAGCTAAAGCGGGCCACCCCATTTCATCCATGGATGGCGCCAAGTTAGGCCAATTTCTTTCATCTTTTGCACTTTAACCTATTTCGTTGTTTTGCGCATCCTGCTTTGTCCTTTTTCATTTTCAACCCTGTAACTTGACATTTGGTTAAGTTTTAACATGTCTTGATATTTCTTATCATGTTACATACCAGGGGTACAAAATTGGGGTGTCTACAGAGCCCCTCAACGATAGAGTCTACGGGTAACCCGCAGCTTACTGAGTAGACGAACATCGTTGATAAGAAATAGACTCTCCAATTTCGTGCAATCAATACGGGGGAAAGATGCAATAGGTAGCAGTTATAATGCAGCAGTTTATAATGCATACCAAACCTCCATACTAGACATTTTTTAGTCAGTTATAGCAGGTTATCGTAATTTTTAAGCAGACATGCAATAAAATGCTCTGATGGTCGGACCTACTAATGTAGGCTGCCTACGTATTCCTTAATAAAGGAAATCAGACCAAATGTAGTTCGGCCTCAAACAAGACGAACAACCAACGAGGATGTCATCTCCTTCGGGTCAAAACCCGTCCGAGAACACAACGGAAATTTTTTTTCATGTTTTTTGAAAAGTCGTATTCAACTGGTCAAAACCTGTCATCAAGCACGGTATAAAGATTTTTAAGTTTTTCAAAAACCATATTTCAACCGGTCAATACCTGTCGTTGAAATACGTTAGGAATTTTCAAAAACTGTGCCCAACCGGTCAATACCTTGTTATCAAACACAATAAGAAAATTCTCAAATTTTTCGAAAACTGCACTCAACCGATCAAAATCCGTCGCTGAGTACGACAAAGAAATACTTTCTTCAAAAATTTTGAAAACTGTATCCAACCGATCAAAATCCGTCGCCGGATACGGCAAAGAAATTTTTCTTTTTCCTTCCTTCTTCTTTTTTTGTTTTTTTATTGTGACGCCCCGCTCCTTCGTTATCTCGGTTTGCGTGCTATACTTGCACCTCTTCCTTTATTGACTGCATGCTTGGTTGGCGAGAGGGTCTAGATATGTTTGAGAGACCATATTAAGACCAAAACATTATTAAGAGACTCCATATAGTTGTTGACTTGCTAAAGTCACAAGTCGTGACTTCGACGATAGTCGGAATGCGACGCGATTGAGGGTTTGCTTGCGTTTTAGGTTCGTGACCTCGGTTTGGGTCCTAGACCTCTTTTAGATGGTTTATTAACATGTTTAGATGCATTAGACTTCAAGTTGGAAGTGTTCCTTAAGTCTAGCGATGATTTGGAAGTTTTGGAGATAGCGTTCGTCTCTATCGCGTAGTTCGGGAATCGAGTCGCGTAATCGCCTCTCCTTTGGGATTCTTATTCCCCTAGTTGTTATTCAACTTCCTAGAAGTATTTAAGCTTCTTCTTTAGCCCTTAGACTTGCCTTAAAAGTCTCCTTTCATTGCTCGTTTGATTTCGAGTTCATTCGTCGTTCCGGTTGCACGTTGTTGCACCCCTTCCCGGTTTCGCTCCGAGTTGTTTCGGGAGTTGTTCGGGTGTGTTTTAGACTTGTTTTGAGTTGGGTTAGACCTTAGAATGGTTGCCCATAAGTTTGGGATCATTTAGATCAAGTTTAGACCAAGTTTTGGAGGTTCAGGAGCCGAGGCGCCCGCCTCGCATGGAGTGAGGCGCCCGCCTCAAGTACTGAGAGCAACCTTGTGCAGGGACCAAGCCAGGCGGCCGCATGGGTGAGGGTGAGGCGCCCGCCTCACCTGCAGAACTGTTACGGGATTTTTCTTCCCCTGTTTTGAGTTAGGTCGTGAAATGCCTATCCTACCCCATTAAACCCCTCTAAAGCCCTTCTAAATACCCACACTTAGTCCTAATCAAGTCCTAACACTAATTAGAGGTTAATCTAGGTTGGATTAGTGTTTGTTAACTTCCTAATCTCTACTAATTGCAAGTGAGAAATACCTCTTGTACCCTTCTCTTGATTGGAGGTATAAATACCCAACCTTGACCAAATTTTCTGAAAACCCTTCATTTGTTCATCCTATTTCTACAAGTTAGAGAGAGAGAGAGTTGGGGGCTTGAGTTTTGAGCCCTAGCTTCATCTTCTTCCTCCGATCCTCAAGGTTTCCACCGTTCGATCGCCGCCAAACTTCGGATTCTTGAAGCCCTCGACGAGTAGAACGACTTCACCGATCGGATTTGTGTTCTCTTGAGTTTTCACTCAAGCTAGGTAAGTTACTTCCCTTTTGATTTTGGTTCATTGGCCCTAAGGAAAACAACTTATATGCTATTTGTGGGCAATGAACACTTGTATGCTATGTTTGCCCAATTTTGGGGATTTTTGGAAGTATGAATATGTTAGGAGCATTTGTAGATGACTTCTATGATTGTTGATGTGAATGCTATTATCCTTCATCTTGTGTTTCTAGGCTGTGAGCATGCTAGAAATCATGCCTTTACATTTTATTTGGGTTTATTGTGGAATTATGCCTACGATTGGGGCTTTGGATGTATGAACTCACATGATATCATGAGTAGGAACATTTAAGTGGGATTATGAGATTTATGAAATGGGTTTTGATTTATGTTGGGATTTTGTTGTAAATTTTAGGGCTTCGAGAATTTAAGCCGAATTATCGGATATATTGTTGTTAAATAAAGTGGGTATTAGTGTTGACATGGATGAAAGGTTTAAGAATGAAACTTAGTGTTTAGACTCTGAGTCGTAATGAGTTCAATATTGTGTTAAAGAACTCGGGTTGAAGTCCTACGTCATTTGGGTTTCGATTGACTATGTCTATGATGAATTCTTGGATTTTAGGCTTGGGAAATAAGCCGGATTAATTTTGGGATAATTTCTATAAACTTGAATGATGTGCTAAGTTTGGGTTGTATGAAATGTGTATTTAATGAAATGCGATATTAAGACTCAATAGAGTCATGTTATAGGTTCAATAAGATGTTAGTGAGCCTTAGGTTGAAATCCTACGATGTTCGGGTTTGGTTGGTTTTGATCGTGAGTACCGAGCATCTTGAGTTGTGTCCCATTTGTGACACCCATGACATAGAAGCTTATTGGGGATTTGATTAGGCGTGCTCGTTAGAGCACGGAGCATTAGAGATCAACCTATGATCTCGTATTACCTTAAGAAATGATTATTTGAATGAGTTCTCTCTTAGGGAATTTGGTCGCGTGCACATGAAAGCACTTGCGAGGATATGATTACGGCATAGTTTGGTACCCTTGAGATTGGTTTTAAGGAAGTCGAATATTTATGACAATTGGGACTATGGTTGAGTCCGGTGAACCGTTAAGTGAAGCTAAAATGCTAAGTCTTGATTTATGATTGTTCTTAGACTAAAGTATAGTCTTTGGTTTGATTTTGATTAGAGGGTTATAGTAAACCTCACATTGTGATTTCTTGAGCTTATATGCTACTTTCGATTTGGTGATGACTTGAGGATTATGATTACCTCATTATGTGGTTCTTTGACTAAACTTATAAGTTGGTTGAATTTGTTAAGTATGTGCAAATATGTGCATTGTTGAAATTGGTGTGTAGAGCTTTATGTCCTACTTGATTTGGTATGCCGCTATGATCGGATCTTGGTTCTTGTTTGAGCATGAGAGTAATTATCTACTTGTGCATTGCATTGAGTCCAGTGGCATTAATTTGGTTTGTTATTCAAGTCAAGGTGGGGCGATGCATCGCCTTCACGAATTATGGGATTCGTGCTTGCTATGGATCGCCGCACGGGACTTCACACACCCTCCGTGGGCGCGGTGGGGAAGTAGCCACTTTGCCGTATCGGTTAAGTGCCGCATTGGCTTGCTATTGAGATCGAGTAGGTTCTCGGCGATGAGTCGATGAATTCACATAACATCGATGGCACGAACTAGTAACATTGTGTATTGCAGGAGCAACACAACGGAGCAATTTGGGTATCTTCTCTATCCCTTATGTGGCTTACTATGAGCACTTATATGAAAATAATGTGCTATATGATTTATGAAGTTTATGCTACTCGATGACTTAATACAAGTTGATATTGTTGGTATACGATTAAGATGCCATGATTTTATATATGCTTGTGCATTATACCATGCCACGCCATGCTATGCCATACATTGCATTTAGTAACTTCTTGGGTCATTATGACTCATTTCGTGTGTTTGTTTTCCTTAGTTTTTGCGGTGATCCCGTTGAATGCGGCGTGGCGGCTTCGGATAGTGATTCCTAGAAGGTGGTCTTCAGGGCTTTAAGCTTGGGTTATTATTATTAAGTTATTTTGTATTTGTGAGACACGATTGTAAAGTTATGTAGACTTTACTTGGGTAGATTATGTTAGTATTTTGTTATTGTATTATTTTGGTAGCCGACTTGTTTGGTCGAGCTGTTGTATCTCTTATGAGTTGTTCCCTTTATTATTCGAGCATGCTTTAGCTCACTCGTTCTAGTATTGTTGGTATTGTCATCTCGGCGACTTTAGTCGAGACATTGGTTTAGTGGTTAGTATTTTATCTCTTACTCTTTTAGTTGATTTATTCCTCAGGCATGTTATAGCCGTAGAGTTGTCGTTTATCGGGTTGGGTTCTTGTGCTTGCCGGCCTTAGGTTGCCGATGGTTTGTTGTCGTGCGCAATGTTGCGTCACGCGAGTCGTAGATTTGTAGAGATAGTCGTCTCTCGGCCTTGTATTCCTTAGTTTATAATTATAGGCTTTGGTCCCACTTATGATTTGCTTCATGATTTTAGTTTTTGGTTATTCGGTTTTGCCGTTATGGCTTTACATTCTGTTTAGAGTTTGTTGGTTCAACTCTTGACTCGCACCACTACGCTTAGCGGGTGCTTGTCCATCTTTTAGCTTGTCTTGGCGGCACGACCTTGGGATTCGCATTGGAGTCAGGGTCGGGTCGTCTGATTAATATCGAGCTATAGGTTAGCTATTTCGCGAGGATAGGTTCCTTGGCCTTGTTTGGGTTGGGTTTATTGTTGAGTTATTAACGCGAGTGTTCTTTGTAGGCGTATTATGTCGGGAACTTGGCGTGGAGCTAGTTCTAGTAGACCGGTTCGGATGCGGCTCGTGGCGGCGAGAGGGGAGAGAATGTTACGCGATCGCGTGTGACTCCTCAGCGATGTTTGGGATGGAAGAGCGATTCTTGTCCTTGCGAAATTCTTGAAGTTTGGAAAGTTTCGATGGAGAGCCGAGATACTATTGAGGCGAAACATTGGCTAGAAAGCATGGAGAATATCTTTGCGGTTTTGGGTTGTACATCGGAGGAGAAGGTTACCTTAGCGGTGTTTAAATTGGATGGTGCGGCCGAGCATTGGTGGCTTGAAATACGAGATCATTGGAGACGGCATGGAGTGCCTCGAGTGTGGGAAAACTTTGTCACGAGGAGTTTATGGTACGGTTTGGTCGGTAGTAACTCGAGAAAGAGGAGATGGAATTCTAATGTTAGAACAAGGAGATATGGACCGTGGCTCGGTATTCAACAAAGTTTATGGAGTTGGCTCGTTCTTGTGGTTACTTGGTGCCGGATGAGGCTAAGAAGACCGAGAGGTTTGTGAAAGGCGAAGGCAATTATCGTAGGCGGCTTATTCGTTACTACTACGGATTACCAAGGCGTGGATCGTGCGTATGCGATAGAGTTGGACATCGAGAATGCGCTCGAAGGAAAATATCAAAGACTAATAGGGGCCACGAGGATAAGAGGAGGCGATCAACACCTCAAGCAGTTAGTCAAGGAAAGGTGCATTCGGGTGGCGGGAGTGGTGTTACTACTTCTACTCGAGATAAGGCGAGGTGGCGTGTTGACATGTAACTTTTGTAAGAGGGCAGGACACAGAGGATAGGTGTTGGGGAAAAGGGAAGTGTTACTATTGTGGGACGGAACTCACTTGAAGAAAGATTGCCCGAAGAGGAAAGTTAGTCGATGCAGGAGTACTAGTCAACAATTCGGTGGCTCCAGAGAGATTGTGACGGTCGGCCTAGAGTTTGAAGCGGTGCAGCGTGGCGGTTGGCCATCGCGGAGTTTTGAGACCTATCCAGAAATAGGAAGGTATATTCTTGTATATATATCGTAAATTATACCGTTGCTACTATTACCGTTATTATGAGTACACGCTTTAATCGGTAGCTCATGTGCATTCATACATACATTATATGGTGTATTGTGTAATATTGGTTATTTGCTCGATCGGGAATAATACCCCAATGTGAGATAGATATATGACATGGTTTGTTTGTGAATTACCGGTAGGTAATCGCACATGCGTTGTGTATGGATTCTTGTTTAGTCTATATATATATAAGACTATGCTATATATAGAGTTGTGGTTTTGTGTGGTTATATATGAAGGCCATAGTATGTATATATATGAAGCATGAATTGTTTATTGATACTTATCGGTTTGGTATGATGTTTGTATATTCTAGAGGATATGTTTTATGTAATGAGTAATATTATACTATACTGTTGTTAAGGGTTATTATGCGAGTAAGATATACACTCGACTTGTGAGAGGGTTGAAGGTTGCGATTTAGAGGATAATCATGGTTACACGGGAGAGATTGCGCTTCACCGTGAGTATTGAGGCGTTAACGTTGTGTTAGGATACTTAGTGTATGCATTGGTTGTAGACTTGGTCTAGAGCTTAAGAAAGGAATAGTTTTGCGGAGTATGGACATTACGGGCATTAGTAGCCTTGTAAATCTAGGAAATTATATTCATTGTGATTACTAGGTACACGAGTTTTGTGGTAGATATGATTGTTGTTTGTCAAGGTAATAGACCTTGTTACTTGGTTTGATTTTTATTCAATTATGTGCATTAGTTGTAGGAAACACCTACTTGATGCATTACATTGTAGTATACTAAATTCTCATTTCATCATTATTATCTCCTGCTCATTCATTTCCTTAGCATAGGAGACTATTAAAGGATGCTTAAAACCTTTTTAATCATGAACCTTCGCATCCTTGCAAAGCTTTTGAAATCCAATTTAGCCGGTACCTAAATTGGTGATCAAAAGGTTCGTTGGTGGACTAGGATTGGTAGTGAGTAGGTTAAACATTGACTATACCGTTACCAAATGGATTGGACTAAAATGGAATGAATTTTCAAAACATTTCATTAATGTGCTCTTATGTGTTCTTACCGCGATGGGAAAATCGCGGCGTGATTTACATGGTTTGAAATGCCGATTTGATTATCCTTGATTTGTTGGTAAATTGCTCCATAGGCAATTATTAATTCTTGTAACTTAGAATCTCTTGTGCTTGAATTTCCTGATGTGCCGAGACAAGTAGTTTCGGTAGTTGAATGTGTTCTTATGTTGAAATTTGGAATTTTGGCTTACATGTTTGGCCTAGTGTTGTTCGTATGGTATTCGCGACTCAAGTATGAGTCATGTTATTTTCAATCGTAAGTGTTTTATGTTGTTATGTCCTTTGAGGATTCGTGGACCTTCACATTTGGATTATTATAGTACGACCCTCGTGTTTATTGTAGTGGTGGACTCGGAGATTCGAGTCAAGGTTGGTGGTTTTGAGATCGAGTGTTAACCCGGAATTAAGAAACACAGTAATCATTGTCTCGAGGTATTGTGGTTGAGTGTGGACCTAATGATGGTTTGTATCATGATTTAGAATTCGGGACGAATTCTTTTTAAGGTGGAGAGGGTGTGACGCCCCGCTCCTTCGTTATCTCGGTTTGCGTGCTATACTTGCACTTCTTCCTTTGTCGACGGTATGTTTGGTTTGCGAGAGGGTCTAGATATGTTTGAGAGACCATATTAAGACCAAAACATTATTAAGAGACTCCATATAGTTGTTGACTTGCTAAAGTCACAAGTCGTGACTCGACGATAGTCGGAATGCGACGCGATTGAGGGTTTGCTTGCGTTTTAGGTTCGTGACCTCGGTTTGGGTCCTAGACCTCTTTTAGATGGTTTATTAACATGTTTAGATGCATTAGACTTCAAGTTGGAGGTGTTCCTTAAGTCTATCGATGATTTGGAAGTTTTGGAGATAGCGTTCGTCTCTATCGCGTAGTTCGGGAATCGAGTCGCGTAATCGCCTCTCCTTTGGGATTCTTATTCCCCTAGTTGTTATTCAACTTCCTAGAAGTATTTAAGCTTCTTCATTAGCCCTTAGACTTGCCTTAAAAGTCTCCTTTCATTGCTCGTTTGATTTCGAGTTCGTTCGTCGTCCCGGTTGCACGTTGTTGCACCCCTTCCCGGTTTCGCTCCGAGTTGTTTCGGGAGTTGTTCGGGTGTGTTTTAGACTTGTTTTGAGTTGGGTTAGACCTTAGAATGGTTGCCCATAAGTTTGGGATCATTTAGATCAAGTTTAGACCAAGTTTTGGAGGTTCAGGAGCCGAGGCGCCCGCCTCGCATGGAGTGAGGCGCCCGCCTCAAATACTGAGAGCAACCTTGTGCAGGGACCAAGCCAGGCGGCCGCATGGGTGAGGGTGAGGCGCCCGCCTCACCTGCAGAGCTGTTACGGGATTTTTCTTCCCCTGTTTTGAGTTAGGTCGTGAAATGCCTATCTACCCCATTAAACCCCCTATAAAACCCTTCCTAAATACCCACACTTAGTCCTAATCAAGTCCTAACACTAATTAGAGGTTAATCTAGGTTGGATTAGTGTTTGTTAACTTCCTAATCTCTACTAATTGCAAGTGAGAAATACCTCTTGTACCCTTCTCTTGATTGGGGGTATAAATACCCAACCTTGACCAAATTTTCTGTAAACCCTTCATTTGTTCATCCTATTTCTACAAGTTAGAGAGAGAGAGAGAGTTGGGGGCTTGAGTTTTGAGCCCTAGCTTCATCTTCTTCCTCCGATCCTCAAGGTTTCCACCGATCGATTTCCTTCAAACTTGGATTCTTGAAGCCCTCGGCGAGTAGAACGACTTCACGATCGGATTTGTGTTCTCTTGAGTTTTCACTCAAGCTAGGTAAGTTACTTCCCTTTTGATTTTGGTTCATTGGCCCTAAGGAAAACAATCTATATGCTATTTGTGGGCAATGAACACTTGTATGCTATGTTTGCCCAATTTGGGGATTTTTGGAAGTATGAATTTGTTAAGAGCATTTGTAGAGTGATTTCTATGATTGTTGAATATGCTATTACTCTTCATTTTGTGTTTCTAGGCTTGAGCATGCTAGAAATCATGCCTATATGCTATTTGGGTTTATTGTGGAATTATGCCTATGATTGGGACTTTGGATGTATGAACTCACATGATATCATGAGTAGGAACATTTAAGTGGGATTATGAGATTTATAAATTGGGTTTTGATTCATGTTGGGATTTTTGTTGTGAATTTTAGGGCTTGAGAACTTAAGCCCGAATTATCGGATATATTGTTGTTAAATAAAGTGGGTATTAGTGTTGACATGGATGAAAGGTCTAAGGATGAAACTTAGTATTTAGACTCAACGGAGTCGAAATAAGTTCACTAGAGTGTTAATGAACTCGGGTTGAATCCCTACGATATTTGGGTTTTGATTGATTATGATTATGATGAATTCTTGGATTTTAGGCTTGAGAAATAAGCCGGATTAGTTTTGGGATAATTTCTATAAACTTGAATGATGCGCTAAGTTTGGGTTGTATGAAATGTGTATTTAATGAAATGCGATATTAAGACTCAATAGAGTTGTTATAGGTTCAATATTATGTTGGTGAGCCTTAGGTTTGAAAGCCTACGATGTTCGGGTTTGGTTGGTTTGATTGTGAGTACCGAGCATCTTGAATTGTGTCCCATTTGTGACACCCATGACATAGAAGCTTATTGGTGATTTAATTAGGGCGTGCTCGTAGAGCACGGAGCATTAGAGATCAACCTATGATCTCGTATTACCTTAAGAAATGATTATTTGAATGAGTTCTCTCTTAGGGAATTTGGTCGCGTGCACATGAAAGCACTTGCAAGAATATGACTACGGCTTAATTTTAGTACCCTTGAGATGGGTTTGTGAATGTCGGGTATGTATGACAATTGGGACTATGGTTGAGTCCGGTGCCTTTAAGCAACGCCTAAAATGCTAAGTCTTGATTTATGATTGTTCTTAGACTAAAGTGATAGTCTTTGGTTTGATCTCGAGTAGAGGGTTATAGTAGACCTCACATTGTGATTTCTTGAGCTTATATGCTACTTTCGATTTGGTGATGACTTGAGGATTATGAGTACCTCATTATGTGGTTCTTTGACTAAACTTATAAGTTGGTTGAATTTGTTAAGTATGTGCAAATATGTGCATTGTTGAAATTGGTGTGTAGAGCTTTATGTCCTGCTTGATTTGGTATGCCCGCTATGGTCGGTCTTGGTTCTTGTTTGAGCATGAGAGTAATTATCTACTTGTGCATTGCATTGAGTCCAGCTGGCATTAATTGGTTTGTTATTCAAGTCGGGGTGGGGACGATGCATCGCCTTCACGAATTATGGGATTCGTGCTCGCTATGGATCGCCGCAGGGACTCCACACACCTCCTCCCTTGTTGGCGCGGTGGGAAGTAGCCCTTTGCCGTATCGGTTAAGTGCCGTTGCATTGGCTTGCTATTGAGATCGAGTAAGACTCGGCGATAGTCGATGAATTCACATAACATCGATGGCACGAACTAGTAACATTGTGTATTGCGGGGAGCAACACAACGAGCAATTTGGGTATCTTCTCTATCCCTTATGTGGCTTACTATGAGCACTTATGTGAAAAATAATGTGCTATATGATTTATGAAGTTTATGCTACTCGATGACTTATACGGTGATATTGTTGGTATACGATTAAGATGCCATGATTTTATATATGCTTGTGCATTATACCATGCCACGCCATGCTATGCCATACATTGCATTTAGTAACTTCTTGGGTCATTATGACTCATTTCGTGTTTTGTTTTCCTTAGTTTTTGCGGTGATCCGTTAGTGCTGGCGGCCGGATAGTGATTCCTAGAAGGTGGTCTTAGGGCTTTAAGCTTGGGTTATTATTATTAAGTTATTTTGTATTTGTGAGACACGATTGTAAAGTTATGTAGACTTTACTTGGGTAGATTATGTTAGTATTTTGTTATTGTATTATTTTGGTAGCCGACTGGTTTGGTCGAGCCGTTGTATCTCTTATGAGTTGTTCCCTTCTATTATTAGAGCATGCTTTAGCTCACTCGTTCTAGTATTGTTGGTATTGTCATCTCAGGCGACTTTAGTCGAGAGACATTGGTTTAGTTGGTTAGTATTTTATCTCTTACTCTTTTAGTTGATGTATTCCTCAGGCATGTTATAGCCGTAGAGTTGTCGTTTATCGAGGTTGGGTTCTTGTGCTTCGCCGGCCTTAGGTTGCCGATGGTTGTTGTCCGTGCTTGCAATGTTGCGTCACTTGAGTCGTAGATTTGTCGAGAGATAGTCGTCTCTCGGCCTTGTATTCCTTAGTTTATAATTATAGGCTTTGGTCCCACTTATGATTTGCTTCCATGATTTTAGTTTTGGTTATTCGATTTTGCCGTTATGGCTTTACATTCTGTTTAGAGTTTGTTG
Source organism: Codonopsis lanceolata (assembly GCA_013146195.2). NCBI lineage: Eukaryota > Viridiplantae > Streptophyta > Magnoliopsida > Asterales > Campanulaceae > Codonopsis > Codonopsis lanceolata. The sequence goes on along the minus strand of JABEVN020003285.1, from coordinate 452 downwards.
GTTCAACTCTTGACTCGCACCACTACGCTTAGCGGGTGCTTGTCCATCTTTTAGCTTGTCTTGGCACGACCTTGGGATTCCGCATTGGAGTCGGGATTCGGAATAAATCTAAATCTCATCAATTGAGAGGTTAATTATGAAATATAGCCCTTTATTTTGTCCCAATAATGTATGCTTACAAAGCAATGAAGATATTTAGATATTGATGGTATATGGTAATTAAATAATATTGGTCATTTTTTGTTAGACCATTTATACATTAAAAGATTACTTAAAATGACCTTAATAATTATCATTTGTGCATCCTTTGGGTATAAAGTTTTTCTTCAAGTTATTAATATTCTTGATGAACCCGAACAAGATTAATATTAATAGTTTTCCTATAATTTTTCTGAATACTAGTCAAATGCACGCGTTGCACACGAGTTGTTCAATGCCTTTTTAATGAAATG
>JABEVN020003284.1:0-18768 GCA_013146195.2 Codonopsis lanceolata | reverse complement strand
ACATGGTTCTTAGCCATGTTAATAAAGTTTTTGGTAAAGTGTTTTGAAGATTTTAGTTTCGGACAATGGAACCAAGCGATGCTACACAATTTGGTCTTGTACTGTTCCATGCGGTGTTTAGGATATCTAGGCTTATGTGAAGGTATGATCTGTGAAAACCACGTCAAAAGAAGAAAACCTTAGAAGGGCTAAAAGCAGGGGGCCTCGCCCCAGGTGAGAGAGTAAGTCTTTAGCAGTATTGTAAAAAGCAAAATGTCGAGTTTCGGAGTGTAAAATGAGCATACCTTTGAAAAGAAGCATTGTAAGGTATATATAGCCCTTTTTGGGAGTGAAATCAGTGAGTCATTAATATGGAGAGATCGTAGGCCTTTATAACCATAAATGTGGGTTGGCCGTAAGCCCAGCGAATCGTGGCTTAAATTTCAAGCTCGAAAATTATCAGACGAGTTAAGCTTGGGATGTATATCTAGTTTATTGACGACCTTGCTCTGCCTCGTCGATTGGTTGGAAGATTCTGCTCGGGATGTATGTAGAATGTTTACAGGGCTATCCTACTCGGGGTAACCCTCTCACTGTCCCTGTCACTTAACGTGCTTATTGTTGGGTAAATCTCTATAGTCTATACAATTTTTAGAATTTAAACCAAATAAAATAAAGGAAACAAAACCGTTAGATTGGCGGTTGAGAAGACTTGTGATGTCTCTTGGTCGCTCGAGCAGTCTGGCATTGACTTATTACGAAGTCTTACGGTGACTTGAAACAAAGTCTGCTTTAACTTATTAGGAAGTCTGCTGGTTGAAGGCGTAACTAAGGCACGTGTATCACCGCAGTTTCCTTGAAAGCGTTATTCGTCACACTCCACATAAATGCGTGCGATTAGTACGGAGACGATCGTCTCTAGGATACAACGGTGGTACGGGATAACTATGCACTAGAAGGTCAGGTGAGCGATATAGTGCAAGAAATCTATCACCAAATAAGAGGCCAAAAGAAGATGCTCAATATGCAATGCAAGTGTATAAGCGGAAGAGGAATTATGTGTTCTATGTATGTGTGTGGATGTTGTGGAGAATGGTTCAATTATATAAGCCATAAAATCAACACTTTTTAATTATGTTGGAATATGCTTCTTGATAATTGACTTATCACCTTGCATATTCTGAATATTTTGATTTGATTGTCCCCATTATTGTGTGTCGTAACAAGTGGCTAAAAGGTCTGCATACCGGTTAGTATGGTAACTTGTTTGACAACACATAGGTCTTAGATTAGGTCGTCCTAGTCTAGTCCTAACATTCCCATATATGATTGAACAGAACAGCACTTCATATGCACAAGCACCAGCAGGCTCGCTGAAGTTTCAAAAGGTTCTTCGAAAGACTAATCAACAGCAGACTTGTTATATGCACTAAAAGGATATCTTGAAAACTCGCCTCAAGTGGACGTGCTATAGTGATAAAATCTCTAAGAACCCTTCACCGACAAACTCGTCAAGTGCATCTCGGAGATACCTAGAAGACCTATCAGCAGACTTCCCACGGTTTGATTGTTCACATCAACAAACAGCAGTCATTTCTTTAAGAAGGACTCACCTTTGAACAACATGCCACCAGACTTCATTCTGCATGTGCTTTAGAGAATTCAAGGCTGCAACAGATCAAGGCTAAGACAAAAAGTGCTCAAGCTTCGAAGGATATCCAAATCTTTGTGAAGCCTGTCACCGTTGATACCGCAAGATCTTCTCACTTACGTGGTCTAGAAAAGAATCTACTTTATTGGACAGACCATCTTAACAGTGCATCAGACGTCAGACTCACTTTTCAGAGACTTATCAACGACAGTCTGACAGGGAACCAGTTCAGGATCTTCAAGACAAAGCCTTTATCCATCAGTCAAAGGTCCAACATATCTATCCAGTGGATTTCAACAACATCATCTCTAACGGATAGAATGTCTACCTTAAAACTTCAACGATCATCTTGACATCGGCCTATAAAAAGAAAATCTCTTCTACTCCTCATAAATGGTGAAAAAAGAAAAGCAAGAGCAAGAGAGTGATTGTATCTACAAAAGAACTTAGAAAGAAGAAAACAGATCTACAACGAGTGTCGTGATTTTCATTCTGAATACATCTTCGTGTTATCAGTAAAACCAGCAAAAGAAAAACTCAGCTGGTTATTCTTGAACAGCAAACTCCCACTCCTACTGTTCACAATCTCATATCAGCACTCTTAACACTCTACTGAAACTAATCATCAAAATTGGTTTCAGACTTCAACTCTGCTGATCAACCTCTTGTGACGATATCTTTGACATAAAAAAATGTGTATGAATATTGATAGCTTTTCAAATAATATTTCAAGAATCTTTCTAAAAATGATTTCAAAACAATTCTTTTTGTTCTTGAATGACTAGAAGACTTGGAAGATTGCTGAAGACTGTGTGGATGACTCAGAAAGCTCTGAAAGTTTCTTCTAGTAAACAAAGAACACAAAAGATCATTCTTGTTTAGCAAAATGTCTTCATGAAAGATACTTTAAAATATTCTTTTGAACTATTTTTGTTCCAAAAATTCTAAAGATTTGGGAGATTGCTGAGGATTGTGTAGATGATTCAGAATGCCCCGTAAATTATCTATTAGGATATTTGGAATTTTTAAAACATGTCATATCTCCTAAATTTATTTTGTACAAAATTTACTACACTATTTTTGTTCATCGATATCAACACAACTTCATTTCAATACCCTCTGCCTTCAAATTTATCTATCCTTCTTGGTATTGAAATCCTTGATTTAAGTCTCTAAGCTGTCCAAATTCATACTCCCTAGAGAGACTTAATATCGTAATCATGAATCGCCGCCTTTCCAAGACAAACGTCCACTCCAAATCGAGCCTTGACATGATTACTTCGTCGTTTCATATATCAGTCATTACAGCTCTACAGTGGATATTCAAACGACAGTTCTTGAAAAGTGTGTTCTTCCTGCTTATTCTCAGAAAGTACTGGATATATATATATATATATATATATATATATATATATATATATATATATATATATATATATATATATATATATTCATTACAATAATTCTCTGATTTGATATTTCTCAATTGTTATCCTTTGTTTCCCTTCCAACAATTGGTACGATTATTATCAGTGTTTTTCTTTTCTTCCTGAGAAAATCTTCATGGCCGCTTCTTCTTCCCACAGTGTCTCTAGCCTAATTGCTCCTCCTAAATCTTTCTTCATAACCAGAATAGGCTCTCAGTTCTACATTCTTGGTCACACGATTCAAGGAGAACAATTTCTCCTCGACAATACTGTTGGAGCTAAGATTATAGATCTTCTTCATAGTAGTGAACTCGTCTTCATCCTTTCTTTTCTCAAAGAATTGTACAGCCTTCAATTGGTTGATGAGTTCTACTCAAGGATGCGACTGACAAGAGATGGTTCTAGCTTCAAAGATCGCATTCGAGGCACTGAAATTGTTCTCAATGCCGAAATCCTATCAAGAGTCTTCCAGCTTTCCTCTGTTGGACCAGAATCTCTTGTCGATTCGACTCTGAACAACTCATGGCTTCACCGTACTTGCTACCACTCTCGCGATGTCTATTGTACATGGGACATCAACAATTATCCTTTGGATATGTACTGTATTGGTGAAATTCTGAGTCGATGCCTTCTGTTTCACGAAGCAGGCTCAGCAAGCGACACCAGAAGACTTCAAAACTTCACCATTGCTGTTCTTGACTCTCATCCCATCAATTGGTCTGAAGTTGTCTTCTCCCTCATCTGCCGGTCCGTCGTGCGAAGACAAGTAAATGGGTCTGGTATTTGCATGTATGCTAGGATTATCAGTTATTTCCTATGCTCCTACCATCCCATTCGTTCCACTGATGAACACCTTCATGTTACTGGAGACCTGCTAATCACTCGAGAATTATTTGGCAACATAAGCTTTTCTGATCAAGATAGAAACTATTCCTTAGATTCTAGCACTGGTAATTTTGGAGATTCAAATTAGATTGTATTATTCAATTTACTAGTACTTTCTCAAATTATTTGGCATTTTCTCTTTTGTCGTCTTCTTTGTCAATTGTCCATCTCTTCTTGTATCTTTCCTTATCCTTTTGCTTGCAACCATTAACGAGGAAAGTTATGACATATCGTTATGACTTATACTCATATCATTATGACATATCTAAGTTTTGTCATAAGGAGGAGAATACATAAGAAGAAGAGTTATGAGGATAGTCAACCTCTTAGGAAGAGACATTAAAGTATGATTTCCTTAGAAAGAAAATTCGCTAACAAGGGCGAAACCCAAATCACCATTGAGCAACTAGAAGACACACACTATGTGACACTCTTTTCCCTAAACTGATTCTTTGTGAATCATGTTCTAGCCTTTGTGCCACTTCTGTTAAAACATACTTTTACACTAAAACATCTCTGCTGAGTTCTACCTTCAACAGAGATTCTACATTTTTCAACAACAAAATCAAATGTTTAAAATACTTTCAAAAAAAAATTAGTATCAGAAGTTGATTCTTTGTGATCATGTTCTAGCCTTTGAGGCACTTCTGTTGAAACAGTCTTTGTGGCACTTATATATTTTTCAACAGAAAAATCAAATGTTTTATCAAAAAGTTTTTGATAAAAATGTTTTGAAAATTTTCAAAAATTAGTATCAGTAGCAAACCTTAACAATCTTCAAAACAAATTTTCAACTAAGGATTTGCTGTCCCTTCTTGCCAAAACAATTCCTCATATATAAAAATCTCTATGCAAGAAAGGAACTCAAAACTTTTTAGATCCTGTTTAAATTCTTTCAAAATTTTAAGTGATCTAAACTGTTTTCCTTACTATTGCTTTACCTGCTCAGTACTTGGATTTATCGAGTCTGTAATAGCAGTAGTAGACTATGCAAAGCCATCGCTCTTGTAATTAACAACATAGGGCATGCCTAGGGATAAAATGATCATTCATTGCGGGCATGTTATTGCTACGTCTTAGCAGACTCGCTGAAGCTTCAAAAGGTTCTTCAAAAGACTCATCAACAGCAGACTTGTTATATGCACTAAAAGGACATCTTGAAGATTCGCCACCAGCAGACATGCTACAGTGACAAAATCTCTAAGAACCCTTCACCGACAAACTCGTCAAGTGCATCTCGGAGATACCTAGAAGACCTATCAGTAGACTTCCTATGGTTTGATTGTTCACATCAACAGACAGCAGTCATTTCTTTAAGAAAGACTCACCTTTGAACAACATACCATCAGACTTCATTCTGCACATGCTTTAGAGAAGTCAAGACTAATAGCTTGTTTGGTGGAGCGTTTTGGTCAAAACACTGGTAAAAATGCAGTGTTTTCTCTTTAAAAGTGTTTCAATGCAGCATTTTAAAACGCTATGTTTTAAAAATATGTTGCGTTTACAACTACTTTGTTTATGAAAAATAGCGTTTTGAAATAGTTTTCCAAATGTGTTTATAAAAATAACACTGCGTTTTGAAAATGATGCGTTTTAAAAACGCTCCGTTTAGAAAAAGTTGCGTTTTGAAAACGCTGCACCAGACGAGGCCTAAGACAAAAAGTGCTCAAGCTTCGAAGGATATCCAAATCTTTGTAAAGCCTGTTACCGATGATACCGCAAGATCTTCTCACTCACGTGGTGTAGAAAAGAATCTATTTTAATGGACAGACCATCTTAACAGTGCATCAGAAGTCAAACTCACTTTTCAGAAACTTATCAACGACAGTCTGACAGGCAACCAGTTCAGGATTTTCAAGACAAAGCCTTTATCCATCAGTCAAAGTTCCAACATATCTATCCAGTGGATTTCAACAACATCATCTCTAACTGATAGAATGTCTACCTTCAAACTTCAACGATCATCTTGACATCGGCCTATAAAAAGAAAATCTCTTCTACTCCTCATAAATGGTGAAAAAAGAAAAGCCAGAGCAAGAGAGTGATTGTATCTGCAAAAATAACTAAGAAGAAGAAAACAGATCTACAACGAGATTGTCTTCAATGTATCTCAGATCTATACAATCAGATTGCAGTGATCCTACTCAGATCTTAGTAAAACACCTTTTATGGATTGCTAGGAAGAACAGCTCTTAAGAAGAGAAGAGGGATCAGAAATCATCAACAGTCAAGATTCACATCTTGGTCAAGCACCCAGTTCTTGATTTGAGTTCTTCACCTTTCTTCGGAGAACTCAGCCTTTAGCTAAAACTTCAGGACTTTTCTCCTAAAAATAAAGGTCAAGTCTTTAGATCGTTTTGAAGATTAGACTCAGATGGTGCCCAAATAAAATGAAGAGTTGTCTGTAGATATTGCATTCATATTTTCAGACTTGTGTTCCTATACAAATGTTGTTGATTGTGCAATAATAAATCATCATGGAAGGATGAGTGCTCTGCACTCAATCGTTCAGATAATTTTTATCTGAACGACCTTGAAAATTCTCTTCTCATATTAGTTTCTCGTTTTGGTCTCCTATTGCCCTCTTTGCTTAAGGATTCATCTATGAATAATTAAGCAAAGATTAAGGCTTGGAAAGACGAAGACATAAACTATACATAGAATGTCTAGGCTGATGTAATATGTAATTTATCATTGAATAAATTCAGATCTTCTTTCATATAATCTATCTTTCAGTTTTTACCTCTCTATGTACTCTTTACAAAATGATTTATCCTTTGAAAATATATTCTCTAATGATTCCTTAATTCAGCATTTGTAAGAAGGATTAAGTGTGCTATTGTTCTGATCATATAATCGTGTACAGCCACTTAAGACTTCTCAAAAATCTAATTAAACCTAAATATTTCCGCTGCTCAAACTCTTTCAAAACAGGCTTTTGATTTATTGACGGTTCACCAGCAGAGTTCATAACTCTGCTGAGAGCAAATCTGTTGTTCTGTTCAGATCAACCAGCAAACATACTTTAACAGTTAACCGTCTATGCCACTAAAACATATAGTTCATGTATACTCAAAAGAATGTTTTTAAGTGATATCATAGGCTATTCATCCCACCCCCTAGTCTATTTGAGCATTATTGTGGACCAACAAATTATTAAAACCGTTTTGATTATGCCCATTAACCACTCAATTAAAGCTGCTCATTAATGGTTAAAATTGAAAGCATACATTAAGACAGAATTAATCTGCTCTTTAATGGTTGGAGTTACGAAAATTTAATTCGAATTTTAAAAATGTCTAGATAGCACAATTTGGTCCATCCGACATTTGTATCTACATGTGCGGGCACACGAGTATGTTGGTCCAAGCCAAATTTGACCTTAATTTGGCCTTGATTTGCATCCCCTGCGGGCGCGTGAGAGATAGTTCTTTCTATACAAACTTACCTAACACAAGGAAGCCTTTGTATATAAACAATTCAAGCCTTTCATATTTTCTCAATGTGGGATGACCCACTTCCAATACTTCCAATATCATATTTTAAACCTCTATAACTTATTCATCTGATATCCGAATTGAACAAATAAATATAGTATTCTTATGTACTCGCGGAGAAAAACATAATTCTACAATTACCATAGTCATTACATAAATAACTCACAAATAAATTAATACCTCAAAGCCCTAATTTACTTTCTTAAAAATACTAATTTTTTAACACTTATCACGTGAAGATATATGTACCAAACTTATGACCAAGATTTGGACTGAACTCATAACGGCGCATCCCCACTTCCAGTTATCGTTCGCGCACCCCAGTCTCAAATCCAGAACATACTCCAACAGTAACATGCATCAACCCAATTTTAAATCATTTTATTTACTATTAATATTTTGTAAGTTGATTGTGTAATTTTTTAATTAGACATGTCAAAAATAGACTCGTTAGAAAAACATTTGGGTTGAAGACTTTGAGAGAGTTGATCGAACCCGTGTGTAATAATATTGCATAAAACATATTTTATGAAAATTTTATCCGGTGAAATTTTGGCCAATACACTTTCTCAAATTTATAATCCCTTTAGTCCTTTTTTTTTTCAATCGCTAAAATCATTTTCAAAATATTATTCATAAAATCTCATATTGTCTCCTTTTACAGCTCCGATCAATAATTTGGAGTTCGAAAAACACGATTGTTGTGACAACGAAACGAGGATCAACCTGTTTGCATCACGATGAATTTGAAACCAGTTTGCATCACGATGCATTGAATTTGATAAAGATTGAGTTTCAATAGAACAAAAGAAATTTATCTCATTGATTGATTTTCCGGAGAATGATCTCCAAGAATATTGTTGTGATATCTGTTTCTGTATGTGGCAATACAAAGGGAGACACTGCATATATACAAGAAATTGATCTAACCGACTAACTGCTAAAGAAGAGCGAAAAGACTCAACTGCCCTTAATGAATAACAATAAAAACTGACTGACTTACAAAACTGACACTCGACTCCCCTAAAGTTATAAACAGAAGAGAAGTTACAGCAGCTTGCACATAGCTCCCTTGAATTCATTGGCAGCTTCTTTCCTTTGGATCCCTTGATGATCAACACTGAATTTAACACCCCCGCTCAAGTTGGAAGTGGAGAAGAGATCTTTAACTTGCAACTTGTACATCAAATCAGAGAATTTGCTACTTGGAAGGGCTTTAGTAAAAATGTCAGCCACTTGAAGATGAGAGGGGATGTATTTGGTAGAAATCACATTTTTCTGAAGCATGTTTCTTACTATATGGTAGTCAATTTCGATGTGTTTAGTTCTCTCATGATAAACAGGGTTGGCTGCTATATAAATGGCAGATTTATTGTCACAATAAAGAGGAATAGGCTCTGAATTGTTAATCTGAAAGTCTTTCAATACAGCTGAGATCCAGGTTAGTTCACAGCATGTATTAGCCATGCTCTTGTATTCTGCTTCAGAGGATGATCTACTGACTGTGCTTTGCTTCTTGCTTTTCCAGGAAATAAGAGAACTACCAAGAAAGATGCAAAAGCCAGTAACTGATTTCCTAGTCATTAGACATGCAGCCCAATCTGAGTCACAGAATGCAGTCAGATTTAGAGGAGTATTTGATGGATAGAATAAGCCTTGACCAGGGCTATTTTTCAGGTACTTAACCAACCTTAAAGCAGCTTTCCATTGTTCAGTTGTAGGCTGAGACATAAATTGGCTTAGAATATGAACACCATAAGAAATGTCTGGTCTGGTGATAGTTAGGTAAATCAGCCTTCCTACCAATCTTCTGTAAGGAATAGGATTGCTTAAAGGTTCCCCTGGATTAGAGGCAAGGTTATGATGTTGTTCAATAGGAGTATGTTTAGGTTTAGAATTAAGTAAACCACAGTCTTTGATGATGTCCACTGCATACTTTCTTTGATGCAAGCATATTCCAGTGGAGTTCTTAGCAATCTCCAGTCCAAGGAAATATCTAAGATTTCCAAGGTCTTTTACAGGAAATTTGGATTGAAGATGATCTTTAACCTTTGCAATGGTTTCTTTATTATTTCCTGAAATGAGGAGGTCATCTACATAAACAAGAATAACAGTAAAATGTTCATTAGACCTCATAGTAAATAATGTATGGTCATTAGGAGATTGCAAGAAGCCAAATTCAGAAAGTGTAGAGGAAAATTTTTCAAACCACTGTCTTGGTGCCTGCTTGAGCCCGTATAGGGATTTATGCAATTTGCAGACTATAGGACATTGGCTTCTGGGAAGATTATGTTGATATCCAGGAGGAAGATCCATATAGATTTCTTCATTGAGATCTCCATGTAAGAAGGCATTAGACACATCCATGTGGGTGATATCCCACCTTTTTGAGGCTGCAATAGAAATTAGGATTCTAACAGATATCATCTTTGCTACAGGAGCAAAGGTTTCAAAGTAATCATTTCCTTCAATTTGTGTAAACCCTTTGACCACTAACCTAGCCTTATATTTATTAACACTTCCATCAGGATTGTATTTGATTCTAAATATCCATTTTGATCCAACTTTATGTTTGTTTTCAGGAAGATGTTGTAAGGTCCAAGTTTTATTAGTTTCCAAGGCTTTAAGTTCCTCTTCCATAGCTTTACACCACAAAGGGTCTTTGGCAGCCTGCTCATATGTTTGTGGTTCACTGATGATGTCTATTTTACAGGAATATTTCCTATATTCTGAAGAAATATGGTTATAGTTACAATAATTTTTGAAAGGATAAGGAGAAGTAATATTGTTATTTTTAACATTGTAACTTTGAAGATGTGAAGGTAAACCAACATAATCTTTGAACTTAGTGGGAATAGATTTGTTCCTAACAGGTCTATTTGTAGTAGAGTCATTGATCTTAGGATCAATTGTAGGGGTGTCATCAGTAGTTTGATTATTTGTATTGTCAGAGTTAGTGTTGAGGGTAGGGGATTGAATGATCTTCCTCATTATCAAATATATTAGTGTAGTCAGAAGGAGGGAATAAATTTTTATTGGCAATGTCAGTTTGGTTGTTAGATTTGAAGGGAAAGATTCCTTCACAGAAGCTCACATCTCTGCTAAAGAAAACCCTTTGAGTAAGAAGTGTGAGAACCCAAACCCTACTTGTGTAACATGCCTTCTATACTTGATTAATATGTTCATTATGTGCCTTAACATGTTTTAGAGTCCATATTGTTCATACCATGCTCGCATTAGGTCAACCATGATCGTAGCTGCTTGTATGCTTCTATACATTGCATGCTTTGTTATAACTGCTTCGTGTATCATCTTAGTACTTAACTAAGTCCTACTAGAGCCTTAGTACCTTTAAAACATGCTTAACAATGCTTTAACATGTTAGAGACTTCATTTTGTTCACGTCATGCTTGCATTAGAGTTGTTACGTTCTTAGTCGCTTGAATGTCTTCTATGTGTTGCATACCTTGCCGTTTGTGCTTTGGGTGTTCACCTTAGCATGTTAGCACTTAACCAAGTCTTGTTGGAGTGCTATTACCTTGCATAAATGACTTATAACACTCATCTTGATCATAGTGAGCTTGTTTGGAAGTTTATAAACTTTCTTGCTTTGTTTTGGCCTTAGCGATTTCCCTTGTTGCTCGTATTGTTTGTGTTTTAAACTTGTGAGAAGTTCATTTGAGTTCTATACCAAGTGTACTAGTATTTATCATTCTTGCAATCATTGTTCATAGACTTGTTGCATTTGGTTATGAGATGACCAATTTATTCCTTCACAGACCAGTTATGTTTTTGGGCAAACTTCGGGAAAATTATGGTACTAATCCACTGAATATAATTTTCTAAAAATTTAGTATGTTTTACCTACATATGTTAGGATACTCTCTGTAAAAGTTGGTAATTTTCCAAGGTGTCTAAGTACCTCAATTAGGGCTTGACTTACGGCTGTGCCAGAATTCAGTTTTCAGGAAAACAGCTTCTGTACTTGAACTTGTAGTAACCATATCTTGATGAATATAAGTCCAAATGGAGTAATTTAAAATCCTAAAATATAGTTTAATGAGTCTAGTTTCATAAAAATCAAGAATCACCTCATTTGGAGTTGTGAGAGATTTATGGTCAATTTTACAAGATTGACTGTCCAGTAACTTATCAAAAAATGGTCATGAACTTAGCCCCAACATATGAGGCGCCCGCCTGGGCTTTGGTGAGGCGCCCGCCTCAACATCAGAGGCCATCTACGGGATTTTTACTTCCTGTTCTGGTGTGTACGACTTTTGCCACTTAAACCCCCATCCTAATTGACCCTAAACCATCCTATTAGACACTAATTGAGTGGGATTAAGCCTAACCTCAATCAACCTCCACTTGACAAGTGGATTTGGAAGCTCCCTCCTTGTGACAAGTGGAATTCCACCCACTTCATGCAAAATATAAAAGCCTCCCATTGTTGTAATCACTTAAACCTTCAAAATTCAGATCATCTTCTTCTCTCTCTTGCCATGTCTTGTGTGTGTAGAGAAAGGTGAGATTAGTGTGTGTTTCTACCATAGATTGAGCTCCCGACCTTCGATTGCCAAACCGAGACCACCGAAGTGAAGCTATCGTCGAGGAGCACGTTTCCATCCAAATAGTTTGTGCTCATTCCATCTTTTTCTTGGGTGTAAGGTAAGCTATTGATTCCCCCTTAGGTTGTATGCTAGAAATGCCATGTCCCCCTCTTCTTATGATTCCCATGCTCCTACCATGCCCATGCCATGATTGATGATGATTTGGTCTTTTGAGATTTTTGAATGACATGTTCATCTTGTTGATTTAGTCCTAAGCCTAGAATTAAATGTGTTCTATGCCTCCTTAGGAACAACTATTGTTCTTGGACTAATGGATTTTGACAACTCTTAGAGATTATGATTTCTAGGGTTCCATATGCTATGAATTGTTCATCCTATTGAATTGGGTCCTAAGCCTAGAATTAAATGTGTTCTATGCCTCCTTAGGAACAACTATTGTTCTTGGACTAATGGATTTTGACAACTCTTAGAGATTATGATTTCTAGGGTTCCATATGCTATGAATTGTTCATCCTATTGAATTGGGTCCTATGCTTAGAATTAATTGTGTTCTATGTCCTCCTAGGAATAATTAATGTTCTTGGACCATTGCATTTTAATAACCTTTGAAATAATGATTCTAAGGTCCCCTTGAATTTGAATTATTGATAATTCTTGGCTAAGGTTGTTAAGAGGATTAATGACCTAGTCTATCATATACGAGAACTTAGAAAAGGGTTTAGGATGCATATAGCATTTAAACTCTATTGGATGAATTGTTAGAGACGACTCAACGGAGTCAAGTTTAGCGAGCCATTGAACGATACCGGCTCACCGATCAATCCCTACGACGTTCTAAACACGTTTTCCCTAAGAATAATAATTCTAGACTCTTGAACTTGGATTGATTACCATGCTTGATCTTGAATGTCATATTATAGAATGCCTAATTGACATGTGAGTTCGCTCTTGTCGAACTCAATCCTACTTGGTTATTGATGAGAATAATGTACTTGTCATGAACGAGATCGCTCCTGTCGACCTCGTTCTCTACTTGAGAATTTGTTAAGTAAACATTACTTGGCATTTGCATGAGTCCAGCTGGCATACCCGTCTTTGTTCACACACGCCTCACACGTGGCCACGGTGGGAAGTAGCTCCCTTTTGTAATCAATTAAGAGCATCATTGGTGTCTATCCCGGGCATCTCCTCTGAAGATCGATGTACTTACACACATTCGATACCCGCACATTCCAGATAACGCTTGTATGCAGGAACTACGTAGCGGCCCGGCTCTCCATATATCCTTATCCTATGTGATTTAATTATGCGCACTTATGTGAAACAATGTGCATCTTGGATATATGACCTCTATGCTTATGTGACGATATCTTGCCTTGTATGTTGCATATTGCCATGACATGCATGATTGATAGCTTACAAGTCTTTATGACTTACCCTTTCCCCTTTACTGCTTTAGATCCTAGCAAGACAGGTCCTGCTCGTTGAGATTTCTGTGTTCGTGCTTTGTGCCCTTTTTGGTCCGCCGTTGATATTTGAAGAGGTGGTTTAGATGTCCTCTTCCTCTTGTTTTATATTTTGTAAGGACGATGGGTTTAAGCAAGTCAATTAGACTATGCTTGGGAATTTGTATAGAACTTGAACTTGTTACTCTTATTAGCTACTTGTAGTTTAACACTTGTAGTAATTGTATTCCTTTTGATGCCGGCATTGTGTAAGCCGTGCTTGGTTATCTTGCTAATAGTTCACTACGTATAAGTCTTCCGCTGAGCATCCTATTAGCTCTTATTTAATTCCACGTCCATAAGCTGTTAGCTTGGGTTCCGCATGTAGTGTCGCCGATGACTTGGATTAATTGCTTAAGCGTTATATCGTTTGAAAAGTTTTAAAAATTCCGGCCTTTTGGTGCCGAGGCGTGTTACGTCCCCAGTGTTGCGTCACGTCGTTTTCTTAAATTAAGTCCTTGCATGTTATTTGTTTACTTGTTTCCCTCCTTATTTGGGCGGTCCGACCCGCGGTCCCATCTCGGGCCCGGGCCGGGTCGCCACAAGAAGGTTGAAACATTTATAGGCCTTTTTGTTAAAAGCATAGCCAAGAAAAATGCATTTTTGAGATCTTGGCATAAACTTGTCTCTATTTGAGGCAAGTGTGGATGCATAACATAGGCAGTCAAAGGTTTTAAGATGTTCATAGTTGGGTTTTGCACCATAAAGAGCTTCATAAGGGGTTTTGAATTTTAGCACAGAATTTGGCAGTCTATTGATAAGATAAGTTGCTGTGAGAAGACATTCTCCCCAAAATTCAATAGGTATATTAGATTGGAATTTTAGAGCTCTTGCCAGTTCCAATAAATGTCTGTGTTTCCTCTCAACCCTACCATTCTGTTGGGGGGTTTCTGTGCAAGAACTTTGATGTATAATGCCTAATGAATCAAGAAGGGAATTCATGAGTGTGTTAAAGAATTCTGTGCCATTGTCAGACCTGATTTCTTTAACATTCTTATTAAATTGAGTCTTGATCATAGTAATAAAGTTTTGTATTAATTGGTTGACATTAGCTTTGGTTTTAAGCATAATTGTCCAAGTAGCTCTAGTATGATCATCAACAATAGTGAGGAAAGAATTAAATCCATCATAAGTATGGTGTCTATAGGGTCCCCAAACATCACAGTGTAAAAGATCAAAGGCAGAAGAACTGTGAGAGTTGCTAAGGTTAAAATGTTGTCTGGTTTGTCTAGCAAAATGGCATATATCACAGTTCATGAACTTGTATTTCTTGAAATTTAATGAAAACAAGGAGTCAATGTTTTGCATAGCATGCAAGGGCAAGTGGCCAAGTCTTTTATGCCATAAGTACATAGGATCCATAGAATCTGAACTATAATGAAAGACATTATCATCAAAAGAAATAGAAACATTATTGTTTATATTGCAGAAAGAGTAATCAAAAACACTTTTATTCATCTTGGTTTCTTCATTCGGTGAAGTTTGGAGTCTATAAAGGCCTTCAAACAATTTACCAATCACCTTGGTAGTTTTCTTGACAGGGTCCTGAATAAAACAAGTGTCAGCACAAAAGATGAGATTATGTTTAGTGTTTTGTGTCAGTTTACTTCCAGACAAGAGATTGAAGTGAAATTCAGGAACACGAGAAAAACATTGTATAGGGTAATTTCATTTGTGAGTTTGTGGTGCCTTTATGAGTAATTTTGGAACTCTTTCCATTTGGCAAATGAATATAAGCTTGAATAGAATGGGATTAGATAGATTAGTTAAAGAATTTGTGATGTGATCTGATGCACCAGTATCAATAATCCAATCTAGGGTTCTGTTATTGAAACTAGATGAACAGAAAGTATTCCCATCATTAGAGAAAGATGTAGGCTTACCTGCCATGCATTCAGTAATATTGCCAAGGGGAGTATCAACTTCACCAGAATTGACCTTAGGATTGATCATGGAGAGAAGTTGTGCAACCTGTTCTTTAGTGAACTGGCCACAGTTGATGCTATTGTCTTTCTGTAGTGCTGAGTTTGTAGAACTGGTAGGCTTTGATTTGTTCTTGTTCTTTGGCATCTTGGAGGGATCTGGCTTAGTGCCATACAAGGGATGCCACTCTGGAAAGCCATTGATAAAGAAGCATTTCTCTTTCATGTGAGAGTCTCCATGACAATGTTCACAAAAGAATTTTCCCTTTGTATTGTTGAGATTTTTACTAGGATTCTGAACAGGTTTATTAAACCTGTTTGAAGCATTGTTGTTATTTGATCTTCCCAGTAAGATAGTAGGAGAATCATGATGATTAGAGGCCTGAACACATTGCCTTTGGCCTTCTTCTTGAATAAGCATAGACACAGTCTTGGACAAAGAAGGCAAAGGAATCATTCTCAAGATCTGGCCTCTAACATCAGTGTAGGAATCAGATAGCCCCATTAAGAATTGTGTAATCTTGTAGGCATGATCATAATCCTCACGAATCTTGGAGGCTCGACAAGTGCAATCACAAGTGCAATTTGGAATGGGGAGAAGATTTTGAAGTTCATCCCATAAACCACGAAATTTAGTAAAGTATGCATTAACGGAAAGAGAGCCTTGATTGCAAAGGGTAATGGTTTTTCTAATCTGAAACAGTTTAGGTATATCACTTTGAGAGTATCTTGCAAGAAGATCTTCCCACATTTCACAGGAAGAAGAAAAGTACACAATACTTTGTCGAATTTACAGTGATATCTTGAGTTGGCGACCATGAAATAACCATGGAATTGCATCTTTCCCAAGCATTAGTGTATTTGGATTACGGTTGTGGTTTCTTAAATGTCCCATTAATCATGCCAAGCTTGTTCTTGGCGAGAAATATTGTGATTGCAAGTTTCCATTGAGTAAAATTATTGTCAAGTAAGGGGGATCGAAACTAAATTCATCCCGGATGGTCATGAGGATGAAGATAAAGGGGATGATTAGGGGGTAATTGAAATGTAGTTTGAGAAATCATAGAATTCGGTTGATTGATTAGAGGGTTTTTGGATGTTTTTGGATGAGTCTTTGGTTTCGGCCATAATGAGGTGAGTAAAACAAAAGGGGGAGGAAGAAACAATGAAACTGAGAATGAAGATGAGGATGCAGACAAAAGAAGAAGATACCACAGACCTTGATGTTTGATAAGTGAGAGTCAATAATGATTGAGAGATTATGAATTCTCCATGTGCTCTGATACCATGATAAAGATTGAGTTTCAATAGAACAAAAGAAATTTATCTCATTGATTGCTTTTCCGGAGAATGATCTCCAAGAATATTGTTGTGATATATGTTTCTGTATGTGGCAATACAAAGGGAGACACTGCATATATACAAGAAATTGATCTAACCGACTAACTGCTAAAGAAGAGCGAAAAGACTCAACTACCCTTAATGAATAACAATAAAAACTGACTGACTTACAAAACTGACACTCGACTCCCCTAAAGTTATAAACAGAAGAGAAGTTACAGCAGTTTGCACATAGCTCCCTTGAATTTATTGGCAGCTTCTTTCCTTTGGATCCCTTGATGATCAACACTGAATTTAACATTCTATTGCGATACATCAATATGGATCTACGATATATCAATTTGGAGTCCCAATATATCGTTATGATTTTGATGCATGATTGTACGCATCCCAATTTGTAATTCAAAATTATGTATCACAATACACAAATTGATGCAACGCAATGGACGGAGTTGTTAAACTTTTGGATTGAGCTTATCTGTGTGTCAAGTTGCCGTGAGAACTGAGAAGTAGGAAGAAGTATATTATTGAAACTAGGTTATACCCGTACGATGTACGATTTTAAGTTTTTTTTTTTTTGAAAAAATTGTTTATAAGAAGAGAATTTTCTAAACTCGTTATAATTAGAATATTTTAAATTAAACGAAAAGAGTAAATACTAAAATTTATATATGAATGAGTAATATAAAGATGCACATTGAAATTTACTGCAGAAAACAGAAGTTAAAAAATAAATGTTGTTGTTCATTAAAATATTAATCATGATTGCAAATAATATAATAAAAAAACAAAAGAAATTTAAGCAAAGACAAAGTATATCCGAAATATCAAAAGTAAAAAAATATAAAGAAACAAAGTTTGCTATGAGAATATTATCCAATAAATGTACTCCAAGAGAGATAAATGTAAATGAATATTTATATTTAAGTAGGTAAAAAGATGAGATATGATAATCTCAAAGATTGCTTTTGGTATAAAACAATTTATATATTCATTAAGCTTAGTTCACAGAGTCAGGAGGTATGGGGGAGGAGAGTTGGGGGATTTCTTAGCATGCGAACAACTTTCCTCATGGTAAGACTGAATGCAACATCATTCTCAACTCACGTCATTGCAAAATCGAATGATAACATCTTCCAAATTGATAAATTCAAACAGTAAGTATTGAATCCAACATTTTTAGCTACCACCAATGTAGAATCGGATGACTGAAAGAGTTTTGATGGCATCTCCTATATATTCTTTGTCACCAACATAATCATATATGTCCAGAACATCACCAAACTCGCCCACATATATTTTTGCCAGTGATAAGCTAAAGGATTATAACACAGTATCTATAAACTTCGTTTTTCTCATTCTTTTGTAGCATGTATGTGTATTATATTGTAAAACATGAGAAGAAAAAACAACAATTATTCAATTTGAAAAGTAAAAAATTTGAGAGAAATATAGTTAAAATCTGAGATAGGTACCGATAAGTGGAATGAGTTATGATGGTTAAAATCTTTTGTAGATGACGAAGGATTAGAAATTTCAATTGTCTAACATTATTTATAGATCAAGGAACAAATGTTGTTTAGAATTGATAAACATAATTTGAATTTGAAAAAGATTGTTTACAACAGATGAACATAATTTGAATTTGAAAAAGATTTGTCTGTTAAAATTTCATTATTAATAATAATAAAATCATATAAATCTGCTCATAGAGATTTTATCCTTTTTAATTATGCACGGTTTATATGTGATAAAAACTTTTATCGGTAATTTTTATCTGTAAAAACTTTGAAATGTGATAAAATTTATTCACAAAAAACCTTATCCTAACTAAAACTTTATCAGTAACATTTTATTTGTAAAACTTTGAAATCAAATGTGATAAAATCTATCAACAAAAAAAAAACTTATCCTAACTAACTGCATAAAATCAAATATGATAAGAACTTTAATCAGTAACTTTTATCACATAAAATTTGAAATCAAAAAA
>JABEVN020003283.1:0-18771 GCA_013146195.2 Codonopsis lanceolata | reverse complement strand
CCTTCAGACTTAATGCAGTGTATCCTACTCGCATAATAATCATATACAATATTACCGGCTGTATATTATTCATCACTTTAAACATATCCCCATGGGGATATACACATATCATATCAAACCAATAAATATCATCATACATTCATGCTTCATATATATATACATATATATACGAATATTCATACCGGCCTTAATATAGGCCTTCGACACAATCAGAATCTCTATAAAACCATTGGTTACTATCATCGTGAATAATAAATTCATCCTCAATGCTCTTTATATATAGTATAGTCCTATAAATATATAGACTACACAAGAATCCATTAAATTATGTGTGATTACCTACTGCACTAATATAAATCAAACAATACACAAACCCGGATCATTTGGGGCTTTATCCCCGATCAAACAATAAACCAACAATATGCAATACACCATATAATGTAATGTATGAACACATGAGCTACCGATAAAGACGCGTGTACTCATAATAACAATAATCGTAGTAGCGATTTACAATATATATAGAAGCGCATTTCCTTCCTATTCGGATAGGTTTCAAGACTCACTTGATGGCCAGCGCCACGCGCACACAACCTCAAACTCTAGGCTGACCATCACCTCTTGGAGCCACAGTTGTCGACTAGTACTCCCAGGCGATTAACCCTCATCTTCGGGCAATCTTTACGAACATGATCACCACCACAAGCAAGCACTTTCCTTGCCCCGAAACATCCTGCTTCTCGGCGTATCACGTCCTCGAACAAAAATTACATATCAACTCACCGCCTCGTCGTCTCGACTAGAGGTGAGAAACATCACTCTGTCTACTAGTACGTGTGATTCCTTGATTAACTTTCTCGAGGTGCTACTTGCCTCTCAATATTATCATCACTCTTAATAGCTCTCGAGGTTCTCTTTTCGAGGCATATTCCTCAGTCTAACTCCATCGCATAAGCACGATCCCACGACATCTCGGTACTCGAGTGAGCACATGAGAATAAGCCGCCTCGATACTTCATCTTTAGGCCTTTTACAAACCGGTGGGTTTTCTTAGCCTCATATGGTACTAAGTAACCCACGATGAGCCAACTACGCGTGAACTTGAATACGGAGCCATTACTCATATCTCCTTGTTCTAGAGCAATATTCCATTTCTCTTCTTTCGAACTCACTGCTTAGAATAAGCGTACCCTAAACTCTATTATGAAATTTTCCACACTTGGGGCCTCCAAGGTGTCTCCAATTATCTCGTAATACATGCCCACCAAATGGTCATTTGCACCATTCAACTTAAACTCCGCTAGAAGTCACCATCTCTTCGATTTACAACCCTTAACTTCAAAGATCTTTTCCATGCTTTCTAACCAATGCTAAACTGACATCGGGCTCTCCATCGAAGCCCTCGGGTTGCAATTTCAAAAATCTCCCAAGTATAGTGGAATCTTTCTCCCTAAACCATTTGTTGAGAAGTCACATGAGGATCATTAGCGTTTTCTCCTCTCTCATAACCCGCAGCGTTACTCGAGCAGGTCTGGCTGAACTAGCCCCAAAACCCAAAACCCACATAAGCTCTCAATGGCTTAGCATTTAGAGCTATCGTCGATTTACGACTTTGACTTTAACAAGTCAACCACTATATGACATCTCCTAAAGTGTTTTAGTCTTAATGTGGTCTCATACACATTTAGACTCTCTCACAACCAAGCGATAAATCAACCAAGAAGAAATGACGGCATTGCACGCCAATTCAAGCTAACTTAGGAATCGGGATCTTACATCACTGCTACCCCCAAATTTCAAAATGCCCGACATAGAAAAATTCGACGGGACCGATGCCCTATCTCCCACCTAAAATCTTACTCTCATCGGCATGCAATCAAGAGGGCTAGTAGCAAGCCATGGCCTCCAATTTTCACCTTACCTTGATAGGTACGCTAAGCAATGGTTAATGCTAGCAAATGATAGCACCATGGGCACTTGGGACCAAATCGCCAAGGATTCCTAGAAAGGTACAAAGATAATACCATCACCGAAAATAAAAGGGAACTTGAGGCATGCACCCAAAAAGGAAAATGAAACATTCGCAGAATTTGCGGCCGGATGGAAGGATAAAGTCGCCTGCATTTCGACGCACTGATCCAACAGAATCATGCGAGAATGTTCATCAAAACCTCCGGCCCATTTACTCGAGCACATGCGATATCTCCTATAGCAATTTCAAAGAAATAGTGGAGATATGAGTCCGTATTGATGAAGATATACGCAAAGGATCCCTAGAAATTGGTACACCTCCAAGTTCGTTTCGCCATTCTCAATCAGGGAGAAAGAATCTATGAGAAGAAGTTAATACTATAGAAAAACCCGAATGAACAATACGGTGATGTGCCATGGACACATGGGCAAACAAATCGCCATTCATTCGTTGAAGGAAGCGAGAATGCCAACAAGAGTCTCATAGGGCCTCACAAAGGAAACAAAAGGCACTTCGATGAATTGAATGCCCCAATGTCACAGATACTACAAGGGTTAACAAAGACAAGGAGTCCTTAAGCCCCTTGAAAACTATGAACCTCCAAATCCATTACACCGCCAAATGGAGCATGAACAAGTATTGTGAATACCACCAATCCAAGTGGTCATATCACCGACAAATGCTTCTCACTTAGAATGATATCCAAGACCTTATCGATGATAAAATCATTGAGAAGCCGCGCCATAATTGTTTTTGATAAAAGTGAAAGAGACCCTAGCATACCTTCTTGTACACCTCCGAAAGCTTTTTCCTTTAAATCTCCTTTTGTCAAATAAAATCTTCAGAAACAACCTTTTTCAAATTCGGCGTCACTTTTCATAGATTCTCGGGATCTTTGTTGTTTCTTTCTGTACCACTAACAATTTTGCAGGCGACAAATGAAATTTTTAACTAATATCATTTACTCTCCTAAGAAGATCGCTTGGTACAATCGATACATCTCATTTCAAAGATTTAAAAAAAAAAAATTCGCTCTCTAAAAAAAATCTCTATTCTTTCAAATTCAAAAAATTCAAAAAAAAAAAAAAAAAGATTAGCAAAATGAAAATTTCTTCCGTATCGAGTTGAACTACGATGACCTCGAGCCTCGAAATGAGGAACGAGGCATCCTTTGGGTTCGGTCAAATGCTTTGATTTACTTTCAAAAAAAAAAGCCATTCAAAAAAAAAAAAGAGGTATTTTCTATGTGTTGTCTTTTGTTTCCCAAAACATGTAAAGACAACCAAATCCCCCTCACCATCATTCTTTTCAATTGCATCTCCCCTCTTAACTTCTCATAATGCATCACTAAGTTGATAAGTGCATCGCTCATTCTTGATTAAAAAACAAAACAAGAAGTCCTACTTCGAGATGTTAAGATCGCCACTCAAAAAAAATGCAAAAAAATGCAAAAAAAATTGAAAAAAAGACCGATAGGGAGCCGCCGAGAAAGAAAAGAAATTTGCGGAAAAGCCAAGAAGCAAAAATCGAAAGGTGAAATCGTAAAAGGCCGACTCCAGATCATAAGCAACAATTCAGACTAGGGGCTTTCAAACCCTGTGGGTATCTCTTTTTTGCCCATATTGATGCCTCGGCCTATCCTTGCAGAGTGTGCTCACCAGTCCATTTGGTCTCCATTCTTTCAAAAGTCTAATCGAGTCCTCAGATCGAGCTTTCCAAAGGTATCCATCTCGATATTCAAGTCTGGTAAATTCTTGCTTCTCCTATATTAGCTTGTCAAGTTTTCTTCTTGATCTCTGAGCACATATCGCCAAAGTATTTGTAAAAAAAAAAAGAGGATGATGATGACGAATCAACTCATGTAAAAACATGATAAAACTACACGGGTTGATAATGAGTCATTTCAAAATATGGACCCACAAACTATAAAAAAAAATTTCGATGAAGCAACCTTCTGTCTTGGAAAAAATGTCATCTTCAACTCATTGCGGCCGAGCTATTAAACAGTACACTAGGGGCTTCCAACCATACACCAAACCTCTTCCAAATATCTGAACAAATCAACCACATACCAAAGCCTAACCATCCCCGAGATCCAACTTCCAAAACTTGTTTCACCCTTTATACACATCCACCAAGAGTGACAACCTTCTTTTATCCCGAGAGAGAGAAGACAGATATCTCTTCAAACACTCTCCCAAATTGCTCCGAGAGGTCAACAAAAAAAAAGGGAGGCAAAAAAAAAGAGAGAGAGAGAAATAAAAGAAAGAAGTCTCTCCTGAACAACTTCCTCAAAATCTCTCGCTCACAAAAAAAAAAGAGAAGGAAAAATATCAATCACTCTTGGACCACCCCATAACCCACAACCAAAGCCAAAAGCCGACCTCCCAACCATATCCACAACCAGGTCCAAAAACCAACTTTCTATCCAAATCCACAACCTAAAAAGCCAGCCAATGGTCCCTTTCGACCGACTTTCAAAAAAAAAAAAAAAAAAATCCACAGCCAAAAATACCTTCGAATCAGAGGCAAATCAAATCCTCAACCCTAAAAGCTAATCCATCCCAAACACTTAAACACTACACCCCAACCTAGTTGCAACTTATAGCTCTGTTTCAATCGGTTGTAACATGATCTGGGTCCAAGACGGAACTCCTTGCTAAAGACACATGAAATTATCAAAAGATAAATGTTAAGTAGGGTCCATGAAACTCATGATACTTGGCGATAAACTCTGGATCATGACTCTTCTTTTTGTCCATTAGAGTCATCCTCTTTCTTTGAGCATACTCATTTCTATCTCCCACAAAAGTCTCTCCAAATCGAGTCTGTCTGGGGCTGTCCCTAGTTAATTTCTCCAGGAACATTCCCGTCATGCAAAATTTGGTTGATCAAATTCATCCTGAGGCTTCTCCCACCAAACTCATGGGATACATAAAGACTCATCATCTCCAGAAGCAGCTGTCATTTCCATCTCTGCCTGAAGAAACGAAGAAACTACAAAGGCATGGTACTTCGAAAACAAGCGGCTTATCTTCGTATGCATTGAAAGACTGGCTCCCTATAAGGTAAAAGCTCGCTAGGTTGAAAACCCGAAAGGGCGGCTTAGGCAAAAGTTAGAGCATAAAAAAAAACAACACAGAAAAAAAAAGGCAAAGCAAAGAAAAAAAAAAGAAGTGGTCCCTTTGAGGCATCGACTAGTAGGATTTACTAATCTTCTGATTGAATTCCTTTCTTGAATGATGCACTAGTCAAAAGACTGAAAAATGACCCAGCATCCCATTCATCTCCATCTCAAATATCACCATCAACTCCTATATTCATAACTCTTCAAAGCCAACCAGAAGCCACATCTCAAGCTCTTATATTACATTTCCATCACATTGCCTTATCTTGTCTTAACATGTTTAAGAAACAGATGATACACATGCACATTCAAAAGTCCTTTTTCTAAGAAAAATAAAAATTGCATTCGCATGCTTGCATCTTTTGTTTGCATCCTTTTATTACATCTTATCAGGTCTTCAGCCGCATCGGCCTATAAATGTTCGGCCGACATCTCACCAAGGATCACCTCCCAAAGATCCTCAGCAACATCATCAAAGCTACACAAGCTGATCATCGACAGCATTCTGCCACAACACTTCATAAATCATCGCTTCTCCTATGCTGGGATAAGCATTTAAAAAAAAATAATAATAATCGCTTCTCCTATGCTAGGATAAGCATTTACAAAAAAATAAATCATCGCTTCTCCTATGCTGGGATAAGCATTTTCAAATAAATAAATAAATAAATCATCGCTTCTCCTATGCTGGGATAAGCATTTTCAAAAATAAATCATCGCTTCTCTTATGCTGGGATAAGCATTTTCAAAAAGTTCCAAAGCTTTCCCTATGCTGGGGAAAGCCCATTTTCAAAAGTTTCAAAGCTTTCCTATCTTTGGGAAAGCCTATTTTCAAAAGTTCAAAAGCTTTCCTATCTTTGGGGAAAGCCCATTTTCAAAGCTCAAAGCTTTCCCTTTCTTTGGGGAAAGCTCATTTTCAAAAACTCCAAAGCTTTCCTATCTTGGGGAAAGCACGTTAAAAAAATGTTCCATCGTTTTCCACATCTTTGGGAAAAGCATCTGAGGTCCCACCGGTTTTGCCTATCTTTGGCGAAGCACCATCCATCCCACGGTTGTTGTTTGTTTACTTGAGGCCGAACTTCGATTCCTTTATTAAGGGATACGTGGTGATCGATGTTTTATTTAATCTTTTTCCTTGCAAGTGGACAAGACTATTATAGAATAGACTTGGAAGCAAGGGTCGAACCCACGAGACAAGTGATCACGAGCAGTGCAGTATTGATAGCAAATTATTAACCTAAGGGGGTTTTTATTGTTTAATTCTACTCTAAACTACTAGTTATAGATGTTTAACTAATTAGGCAGTAATAAGATATGAAGATCTTATGGTGAGTGGAAATCTAGGATTACGGGTTTCACTTATATCTCCTTTATGTTCAATTCATAATAATGTCATTCAATGTCTTGGGTTCGTTCACTAAAAATAGATATAGTCTGTTGAACAATTGGTTCGGCCTCCATCCCATAAAATTCATCCATTCTATATCCTAAGCACATGAACTGTTAATCTAGTTGTCACCTAGATTTATGATCTATCTGTCACCTAGATCATGTAAGAACACGGTCCTAACTTATCACTCTCGTGCATCGATAGGTCCAATTTATTGTGTTGGTGAGCGATTATGCGACATATGCACTTGGTCATGCGGTTATCCGCACCTCTAAGCCTTTATTATTTGCGATTACATTCATTTGTTCAAAGCAAAATAATATAGGGGTTGATAAACAACACAATCAACAAGCATTGAATAGACATATATATAAGAATCAAAACATAAATTCGATACAAGTTACCTCCCACCTCCTAGATTATGGATGATTTAGTTCATCATAGACAATGAACAGCACATGGAGATGATCGGATACATGATTTGATCTTCAATACTTGAAATTACAAAACCTAACTATGTTATACAATCTAAAACTACCTAAAATCTATGAAAGAGAGCTTCGGCGTCCTCCCTATGCTTTGGCTCGGCATCGGCTTCTATATATACTCGGGAGTTGTGATTGGATCGAATGACGTGTGAAAATCCGAAAATCAAGCATTACGCCCACCTTGCGGTCGCAAGGTCTTTGATACCTGCGTCGCAAGGTCTCCGGTGTGGGTGACTTTGATTTCTTTGATTGCGGCTTCGAGGACCCGTCTTTACCTTGCGGTCGCAGTGCGAGGCACCTTGCGTCCGCAAGGTGTCCAGTTTGTGCAGCTTTCCTTGTTTCTTCAATTTTCCTTTTTGGCCCTTCTTGAAATTTGCACTTAAAACCCTGGAGTTTAACGTATTTTCACGAATAATCCTGAAACTTACAAAACTCACCGAAAACATATATTAGTACTCAAAAGACTCGTGAAATAGCATAATTTAAGTCATAGAAGTATATAAAATCGACGTATAAAATACATCGATCAAATACCCCCAAACTTGAACTTTGCTCGTCCACGAGTAAACAAATAAACTTATAAATACAAAAGCATATAAATAACAAAAATTAAAATCTTTTTGTGAGGGTGACACTATTTACACTCCTCTATAAACCCACAAACTCAAGGAGACTCTTTCGAGTGCTCGACTATCTGAGATAAATACAAAAACAAATAAATACAAAAGCGAATAAAATTACACATAAAACATAAAATCTTTTTGGCTTCATCTCAAGTTATAGGTGTATGGCATGCAAGTAATCTCAGTTTGGTGCTCACCACATATATGCAGGCTTAGTCATATAAAATCAACTAGTCTTTTCTTAAGACTGCTACTACTTTTAATTTCTCCGTGTGTGTGTGATCACCAGTCTTAAAGAATATCTTAACTAAAACAGTTTTATTAAGCTAAACACCACATTCATATGAAAATCAAAGTTTAATAGAAAATCATGCATTAAGAAGTATGAGATCTACCATCCAAACACAGTCGATTCTGACGAAGGTCCCAAGGATTTAAAAGACTTATACATCCATCCCATGCACTTCTATGTATGTATACAATGCTCTCCTATCCCAATGACTTGTAATAGCTAAGATTATGCTAACACAGTGAGCTTTAGGGTGAATAATAATGAATACGAAGTGTGTGATCAATTTCATGTTACTCACTTGACAATTAAAACAACATAAGCATTGGCAAGAAGATCATTAGGACTTTATTAGCTTGTAATGTAAGGCCAAGGTGTTGGGGGATATGAAGGAAAGGAGTGAGAATTCAAAGTGAGAGAGTAAGACTACCTTTTATCCCTCATACTTCCAAGCAAAAGGAAGTTTTCCCTTTTTAGGCTAGGACCTGCAAAGACCACAAGTGGAGGGGTGCTTTCTGTAACTTTTTAAGTTTTCTTCTTTCCCCCCAAACTTGTTTTGGGCAATGAATTCTTCTAAAAATATCACATCTTTCTAATCAGCAGAATTTTTCTAACATATTTTTCTCTTGAAAGCTATGCTTCCATTTGAATCTTTGTTTACACTCTTCTTCTTCCGTTTCATTTTTCGTCGACACATGATTTTTTTTTTCGACGACGGAAAGAAGAAGCTTTCCGAAAAATAGCCTAACAGAAAAGAAGTGGTCCTCCTAGAATCGATTTCCCACCCACATCCTACTCTCTCAAAGGGTAGGCTAAAAGTGTATAGGCTTTTAGGGTTAAGTTAATGTGGGTAATAGAAACGATGGCGAATGGGGGTTTAAATAGTGTGCTTAGCACACTCCATTCTTTTTCATTAGGCTCAAAGGGGACACTAGGGATATATTTTAGTATAGGTCAGGGAATATTTAGGCTCTAACGATCCAAAGATGGCCTAAGTCATTTCTTAATGCCAAATGCTCACATAGTATTTAAAGCAAGTAAGACAACACAAAATATCATATCAACTATGAGAATTGGGGTTGAATGTTTAGCATCACTGGATTTTACATAAGCATTCGCTAAGACAGATGGTAGGGACAATTGAGACTAATATGCAGACACGGTTCGAAAGTGTGCTTGAGATATATAAATGAGAAAAATCCAAGGGATCTAACTAACATGCAATTGACCCTAAGTTACAGTTTAATGCAACAGTTATGTTCGAATGGCTATGCATCATATTCTTGTGCATATCTTGTTGAAGTGAAATAGGTGTTATAAACTTTATAAAACTATTCTAATCAATCCATAGTTATGACTGGTGTGAGTGCATGAAGAATTTGGAGAAAAGTAAAAGTTTGCAAAATTAAGCAAATTCCAGAGGGATCTACAGACTAACTATGCAGTTCATTGCACTAATTTCCTCATTGACTACGACTAGCATTACCACATCTAAACTCGAGGATGAATATTTTGAATTAAATATAATTTTTTATATATATATTTTTAAGAAATTGGGAAATTTGGAGGTGATGACGATGGCACAATTGATGATGAGTCCCCATAAGAGGAACCCACGAGTATCCAAAATGAGTGTATTTTGGTCAAGGCAACACCTCCGAAAATCAGAAAAAATAAAAACATGAAAAATAGGGTGAAGAGTTAAATGGTCATCAAATAAAGAAATTTTCTTTCACCCTAACGCCATAGCCCAACTCCATTCCTCGTTAGGCTAGGATCTGCTAAGACTTAAAGTTTTAAATCCCCCCCAAACTTAATTTCTATTTTGTCCTCAAAATAAAGGAACATATTAGAGGATTGATGGGGTAGGACAAATATCAAAAGGAGATAGCGGGTCCACCTAACGAAAGAGGATGGAACTTGGGCCTCGACTCACGGTGAGTCGGGCGGAAATAACGAGCGAGGGCCGAAACTTCGGGGATCATGCCGGGAGGAGTCCATACAAGTTGGACGATTACGTCCCACGGTGTTAGCCCAGAAAAATTCGATGGTCGGCACGCATTTGGGCCAACTGCTGACTCATCATATCACTTAGGAGGACAGTTTCCTCCAACCTGTTGGAGATCTCCACGAGTGGGTCCTCCTCTTCCTCTTCGGGTTCCTCCTCTTGAGGAACCCTCACTCTCGGCTGCTGGTGATGTTCAAACAAAATGGCCCTTGTAATGACCGGACCAGCCTTCAGCCTCTCCGCATGTTTGGGCATTCTCACGTTTGCCCCTACACAAATCGGTAATCAAATGCGGGAGCAGCGAACCCGCGCATTCGTCCTACCTCTAATAAGGGTCTTGATTTGGCCGTTGATCAAACGGCCAACATCAATGGACCCACCAGTCATAATGGTGTAGGTCAAGACGACCCTCTCCCAATTCACCGTGTTTTGGTGACTTGAGGGCATGAGGCGTCATAAACAAATTTATACAGGGCTTGGCCGTGTCTTGGAAGAAGGACTTTCTCATGGTGTGTAGCCCATAAGGTGGGTTACGGTTATAGGACCACTCCACACCAGGGAGAGCAATGGTAGCATTGACTACCTCGACAGGGATACGGGGGTGGAGGTGTGTGCTATAATTATCGGCACCAACCGCAAAGTTGGAGGTGCCGAAATAGGTGTTAATGCTTTGGGGTGAAAAATCAACTACTATATTCCTAACATTAACAGTGTCTAGCACACCGCCATCCATGCCAATGTTGCCATTGGCGTAGAATTCTCGGACAATAGGGACTACGACATCCCTTGGCGGAGAATCTAACAAAAGCCCCCACCTACGAGCTATCAGATTGGGACGGATACCAAAGTCTTCAGCCTTGAATCCCTTTCGGGCACGAGGACTTGGAGAGTTTGTTTGTGTACCTCTCTGATGCCTCGTAGGACACAAATCGGGTTATGTCAAAATTATGCTCTTCCTCCTGAGCGGGGCCGGAGGATGAAGCACCGGAATTTCTACGCCTACGGAACATTTTGTTTGATATAAAAATTTAAAACTAAAAAGTTTAACAATTAAAATTGGTTTTAAAATTTTAAAATTAAAATTTATTCTAAGGCATGCAAAATTTTATCTACGTTAAAAACTATCTAACACCCTAGCATGCAAATATTTTACGTATGAAATTAAAAAGGGTGTTAGGGTTACTTGTTTGCAGCCTTAATTGAGTGATTGCAGCCGGAGTGGTGTCTGATCTTCAACGACAATAATGGTGGTTCCTTCTCCTTCTCCTTCAAAAGTTTCAACTTGATGGAGTGCAATGGCGGATGGGGGAGATGGAAGATGAAGAGTTTTGAGGAGGGAGGAGAGAGATCTTGAAGATAGTGCCGGAATTATGGAAGATCTTGCCGGAATTTGAAGAGGTTGGGCTGCTGCTGCTACTGCTTGAGAGAGAAGAGAAGTTTCTGTGTGAAATCTGGAAGAAAACCCGACACAGTTTATAAAGAGGGACCTTGCGGTCGCAAGGTGGGCGATCACTGCTGCGTCAAACGATTACGTTTACGTGCATTCCCATGGCCCGGCGATGCATTGGATTCATGAGATTCGCATTCTTGGGGACCTTGCGATCGCAAGGTCCTCCCTGCGTCCGCAAGGTGGACAGAGTCTTCCATCTTATTTTCTTTCCTATCTTTTCAGCAGTTTGGAGTTTAGCCCTTCCGTTAACTTCCGTTATGTCTTGGATATTTCCTGTATATAAAAACTAAACAAAAATTCTAGACTAAAATTATTAGTAATATATAAATACAACACTAAGATGTTTTTCTCCCCCAAACTTGAATTTTGGCATATTTAATTTGATATGCCTAGCCCAAATCTGGTCAAGAGCAGAGCACGAACCATCATCACGTGCCGGTCACGAGCATGAGCCTTGAGGGGCCCACAGGCCCAGCGAGCATATGAAGAGCAAATCCATACAGCGAGCATGACGTTCCTGACCCAGCCTGGTCGGACATAGGCCCGGCCTGTCCGATTAGGGGCCTTGCCCGGGAACTAAGGTCAACTCATATACATCATCCATCATGTAGACGAGCAGGGCCCTGCCCGCTCAGTCCTTATCGAGCAAACGACATCAAGTGGCTTGCCCGCCAAGACACAACCACAAATTATCGTATGTAGGCAGGACACTCGCCTTATCCATTCCTGATATCACGCGGCCAGTCGTATATCACCAGGAAATCTAGAGTTTCACTCCTTGTTGAACAAGGTGACCACAGAAACCAAATCCTACCCGGATTCAACTACACGAGGGCCAATAAATACTCCTCAGTCATACACACGCGGAGGTACATGCTCTCATACACTCGCCTCTTCCTTGAGTTCTTGTATTCTGTTCTCACACACGATACTTACTCTCACGCCGGAGGGGTTTCGCGAGGCCCTGCCTCGCACTTCCACTCAGGTTTTCTGTGATCTCAGCCAGGTCCAAGGAAGCAGCTACAAGCCCAGATATCCTACCCAAAGAGCAGACGGCCCAAGCTGAGGATTTTGCTACATCAGTTTGGTTCCATTGTCGGGAAATCTCAACATCCCACCTTTTTCAAGTTTTACGGTGCAAATTTCTCAATAACCACCGATCGCAATGGCTGGTAAGAATAGCAAGCACCCATGAAAGCAATTTGGAAGCCGGTTAGCCGGCGATCGCCTGCCACAAGCACCCAAGGGGTTCAAACCAGAAGCAAGAAGATTGCTGCATGGCAAGCAGCACATGGGAAGGACGTACCCTATGTGGAAGAACGGCCAGTCGGCATGCTAGCTTGAGCAGATTCGGCCAACATGATGCAAGGGAGATCATCAATGAGCAACTTAATGCCCGGGAGCAGGATCTCAGGACACAGCTGAATCGCCAAAGGGAGAATGGCCATGGCGATCGCGAATCCACCGGCCAAGCCCCTACTGCAACAAGGCTGGCGCTCTCGAGTCAGCGGACTACTTATAGCGAGAATGTGCTGAGCTCAATCAGCAACTATTGGCTTTGGGCCATGCCCCGGTTCCAGTGGCTGATTTGGAATTGCCAACTCCAAGTGCCCCCGTAGCCGTTGATGATGGCCATGCCTCACAACGCCTGCCCACACCAAGCAAGCGCCTCAAATCGGCTATCCGTATCGTCGAGAAAAGGTCGAAGAGGTAAAAGCGAAAGCGGATGACCCGGCGGAGGCGATATAACGCCCAAATTTCTCATACAAGCGCTTGGCGGGCAAAATTACTATGCCGCGGTGAAAATAATAGTCATCGCGAGCTCGTGAACACGCCGAGAAAAAGCATATCGGCTAAGCGTAGGCAGCGAGTAGACAAGGAGATGGAAGCTTCTTGCAGCGCCAACTTTACGCCGTAGGCCTCACGCGAACATAGATCGAGATCATGCCCGCTCATCGGGTATCAACCTAGATCTTAGAAAGCGGCAATGCGGCGCATGGAAGCCATGAAGCGCGACATGGCAAGCAGATGGCTAACTGGTGTGGCGCCAAGCTATGGTGTACTCAAGCCGCTAGAAGGAAGCCCTTTTACGGCGAAATCGAGAGCAGCGCCACTGCGCGAGGCATCACATTCCACAATTTGAGAAATATTTCGGAAGGCGGGCAAGTGGTGGCTCGAGATCATTCGAGGCACAAATTCGAATGGTGGCAGATATTGAAGCCCTAAAAATGCGAGCATTCGAGGGAGCTCTGAGGAAAGCACAAGCATGGCTTGGAAGGGTTCCCAGGTGGATCTATAGGCGGTTGGGAAGTGTTGAGGAAAAATTCCTTGAAGAATTTGGCAGCTTAGGACCAACACCAAAAACCGATCGATCTCGCTAAAGTCAAGCAAGGCGAGCATGAGTCTTATGGAAGTTACTTGAAAAGGTTTGAGGGAGACACTCGACCAAGTGGCTATGACCGGTGATCCGAGATCACTTTTTGCTATCTAAACAACATGAGGCGGGGCCTCACGAAAACAATGTTGGCCATGAACAGGAGCCTCAAAGGCTGAGCGCTAGCAAGTTCCCATCTGTTTTGCTCAAGAGGCGTTCGGCGGACAAGAATAAGAACAAGGACAAAGCCGGGACGGCTCGGCCACGCCGGTGACCCGGGACCGAGAGGCGACAATCGCTCGCGCGAGAGAGCAGGGAGGAGATCATCCACTCCCGGCCAAAAGTTATTCGAGAAGCTTCGATTCACCCCTAAACACAACGGGGAAGACATCATGCTCCGGATCGGAGGCAGCTGCGCCGTCCCTTATCCACTTGATCCTGAGCTCGCCCATACCAGGGATCCCAATAAGTACTGCGATTATCATCATGGCACAGGGCATACTATAGAGGAATGCGTAGTACTGAAACGCGAGATACAAAAGCTCATAAACGCGGGCAAACTAAACCGCTTTAAGAAAAACCGAGGCGGCAGGAACAATGCGGACAATGAAAGACAAGCAGACCTCCACGAGGAAGAGGTGGCGGGCCTCAGTCGGAGTGGTCAACATGATTCGGGGAAGAGCTTCCATCCAACACACATGACTTGGGAAGCACATATATTCACTCTCCCGGAGCGGTAAATTCTCGGTAAATGCAGTGACAGGGGAACCCGACATCTTTTTACCCAGCGGCGAGTTAGCGAGTACCCCTCAGTCTCAGAGCAACCGCTAGTCATCTCTGTCACGCAGTAAGCGAATGGCAAGTCCACCGGGTTCTGCTCGACACAGGTGCGGGCAGAGATATCATGTACTATTCCTGTTTCAAAGAGTTAGAGTTAGCAGAGGCCCGGCTGCAACCCTACCTTGGAAAACTAGAAGGGTTCACTAATCACCAAGTGGGCGTAAAAGGGACCATCGAGCTGGAAGTGTTCATGGGAGACGGGGCACAAACCCGGACAGAAATGATCACTTTTCTAGTGATTGACCTCAAATCAGCGTACAATTGCATCTTGGGCGCGCCGGCCATGGCCAAATTTCAAATGGTCACCTCGATACCTCACCAAAAGGCAAAATTTTACACAGAAGATGGAGTGGGTATATTGAATAGTAAGCCTCGGGCAATGTGGGAGTATGTCAGAGACTCCCAAAAAAAAAGCGATTGTGGACCTTCCGATCGAGCAACCCCGAAAAGAGGTGCAGACACTACATTACCACCTCCATAAAGCGCATAGAGATCGAGCAAAGCCGGGAGCGAGCGATCCCATGGACACATAGAGGCCGGCCAGTCAAGCCCGTCCCGGCTCGTTCCAAGCGTAAGGCAAAACGCCCAAAGACACGAGATATTGAGATGGATACCTACAAGTGCGGATGAACGATATCAACCCGAGGCGGTGGAAGAAATCATCATCAATCCCTCTTACCCCGAGCAGAAGATCAAAATCGGGAAGGCCATGCCTCCCGAGGTTCGGGAAAGGTTGATTGACCTTTTGAAAAACAGTCTGGATGTATTTGCCTGGACTGTCGAAGACATGCAAGGGGTCAGCGAGGACGTTGCGCGCCATGACTTGAATGTTGACCCCACATTCGGCAGTCCGCGGCAATACTCCCGGAAAAAGTGCCGCCATCAGGCGAGAAGTAGAAAAGCTCATAAAGGCGAGACATCATCGAAAATCTGATACAATACCCGACAGGCTAGCAAAGCGTGGTAATGGTCAGAAAAGCAAACGACAAGTGGCGAATGTGCGTTGACTTCACCAACCTCAATAAAGCCTGCCCGAAAGACTGTTACCCGCTGCCACGAATTGACATGCTCGTGGACTCCATTGCCGGTTTTGAGATGCTCAGTTTCCTGGATGCATACTCAGGGTATCATCAAGTTAGGATGAATACGCAAGACAAAGCTAAAACGACCTTAGGGCGTAGGGTGTCTTGCTACAAAATGATGCCATTCGAGCTGAAGAACGCAGGGGCAACCTATCAGCGTATGGTCAACAAAGTCTTCGGCTCGCAGCTTGGAAGAAACATGGAAGCTTACATTGATGACATGGTCATCAAAACAAAAGGTCGCGACCACACTCTGGACTTGGCAGAAACATTTGCCAATCTCCGGAAACATAACATGAAGCTTAATCCGGGCAAATGCGCTTTCGGGGTTCGAGCAGGAAAATTCCTTGGGTTCATGGTCAACCAGCGCGGTATAGAAGCAAACCCAGAGAAGATCCGTGGCCCCGACATGGAGCACCATACCGCATTAAGCACATACAACCATCGAACGGAAGAATAATTGCCCTTGGCGCTTCATCTCCGTCGGCCGAGAAATGCCTCCCGTTCTTCAAAATCTTCTTGCGGCAACAAGGGATTCGAATGGACGCATGCGCACGAGCCCTCGAGCAGCCTCGTGGAATACTTGGGCAAACCACCCCTCCTGATCCTGTGCCTGGGAACCTTGTATGTATACCTAGCGGCCACGAGCCGTGGCCGCTGTGTTAGTTAGAGAAGAATTAGACATTCAAAAACCTGTGTACTATGTATCAAAAGCCCTCAGTCCTGTTGAGGGTCGTTATTTTAATGCAGAAAAGTTAGCTTACTCGCTTGTCATAGCTGCCCGGAAATTAAGGGCTTATTTTTCTGCACATGTAATCATAGTATACACAGATGCACCTCTCACAAGCAAGATCCTTCACAAGCCTCGACTCATCGGGCGGATTACTCAACCGGGCGATAGAGCTCACGAGTTCCACATCGACTACACTAGCGAGCAATCAAGGCCCAGTGCATTAGGCGATTTTCGGTTCGTTGAAACAAGCTTCACCCAAAGAAGAGCACGAAAAGCGAGCGAGATGAGCAAACCGCCACAACCCCTGACCACCCACCCGTTGGGACTTATATGTTGATGGAGGCGGCAAAGCAAGTCGGGAGCGGAGCGGCATCCTTCTCATAGCTCCCGATCAGTCACGAGAATTTGAGTCGCATTACGATTCAAGTTCCCCGCCTCTAACAATGTGGCCGAGTGCAGCGATGTCGCTGGTCTCGAACTAGCAATGACATGGGAATTGATATTTATCACGATCACGGTGTACTCGGATTCACAACCGGTTGTGAACCAAGTCCGGGGGAATACATGGTACATCACCCCACGCTAGTCAAGTATCTTGCGAGCTTGTCAAAGGAATTTTGAAAAATTTCAAGTTACGGGAAATAATCGAGAATAGACCGAAGCGACAACATGCGAGAAGACTATCTCTCTAAGATCGCCGAAGAAAGCTTATCACTATTGAATCCTTCAAGAATGGTCGAGCACCTAGATACTCAGCCTATCGATAGACCGGTAGTAATGGACATCGAGCCGCCGTGAATTGATTGACGATTACAAAGACTACATCGAGCAAGGGATCTTACCCGCCGACAAGGTCAAGGCCACCACGAAGCCAGGCTTGGGTTTACTCGGTAGTAGGGGAATTTCGCAGCGATCTAAGGTCGACTAATGCTGCTGCACCTCGTAACTAATCGAAGGTGTCCTATATGAGGTACATGAGGGGAATGCGGGCCATCCGGTACCCGCGCCTAGCGAAAGGGTATATGCCAGCAGATACTATCGGATAACTCTCCGAAGGGATGCGCAGAAATATGTTCGTGAATGTGACAAGTGCCAAAGATACGCGACATACCGCGCCTTCCTCCACTATGCAAACCCCGCTTATTGCGCCCGCCCTTCGACATGTGGGGATCGACTGATCGGACCGCTTCCACTCGCACAAGGAAAATACAAATATGCAAAGTGGTCACCATTGATTATTTTACAAAATGGATAAGCCAAGCCTCGGCCAAAATCACGTAAGCAAATGTCATCAAGTTCGCCCATGATCAAGTGTGGTGTAGATTTGGCCTTCCGCGGCAATTGTATCCGACCACCACACACGCTTCTGACAAGTTTACGAGAATGTGAGCGACTAGGCCAAGCATTGGCAATCTTCTAGCCTATCCTCGTGGAACGGCAAGCCGAAGCCGAACAAACAGCCTCCCCGCACGCACTCAAGAGAAATCTAGAAGGGCGAGCAGTGGAAATGGGCCGAGGAGCCGCCATCGCCTTTATGGGCGCCGTAACTATCAGACGCGGTCCAACAGGGAAACCCCATTCGGCTCACTTACGGATCGTAGGCAATGATTCCAGCTTGAAATGGCCTTTGCCCATTATCGAAGTCTCCCACTACAAATAACAAAACAACGAAGCCTTGGCAATAGACCTTGACCTCCTAGAAGAAAGAAGACCGGATGCCCGACTCGTAATGGTCAACTACAAACAATGCAAAGGCCCATCATGACAAAAGGTTAGAGGCGTAGCCTTCATGGTGGGGGACCGGGTGCTCGTAAAGATTGAAGTGACCGACAATGAAAGCGTATGGGAAAGCTATCGCCCAATCTGGAAGGACCCTTCCAGTGTCACCGTATTATCGAGAAGGCACCTACACACTGCGAACTCTGAAGGAAAAGAATTAAAACACCCATGGCATGCTAATCATCCGAAAAAATACTATCCGTAGAGTCAATCTTCCTTACATGACGGGCAAGACCCCTCGCTGAGGGTCACAAATTTTATTCAATAAAGGCAAGTTTTCTATAATGTTTTACTTAGATTCTATTAGCATCTATTATCTACATGCGACTGTGGCCCAAACAGCTAATATTCGTAATACCCAAGTACTAGTGAATTTAATTTCTCTCATGGGTGAGATGCGGCCACGCCCGGCTCACGATTAGGATGCCCGCCACGCCGGTAGGGCCTTGCCCATCTGATATCGGCTAAACTACCTCGGTCCCACAAAGGGCCGAGCAACACCGCTTAGTCGCATATCCTTACACCTGCATTGATATACTACAACCGACTCGCAAGTTACCCATTACCGAACAACGCGCCATGCCCGGTTGATAGTCGCCGAAGCCGGGCCCTCGCC
>JABEVN020003282.1:0-18782 GCA_013146195.2 Codonopsis lanceolata | reverse complement strand
GGCGCCGCCTCGGCTCAGACTCTCAATTTCGAGGATTTTTCCTTTTTGGAATTGGGCGATTTTTATACCCAAACCCACTATCTAAACCTATCTTAAACCTTCTAACCCTCCTCACTTAAGTCCTAATAACCCTAACTTGTTTTAATGATGGATTAAGAGTGTTTTGGGTGACCAATTAAGCCACAAATATCTAGTTCAAGGGACCCTGACATGTTGACATGTCCACTCAAATTTTAGACCTATATGAGCCACATTTCGATTTTGACTCTCATATCTCACCCTCACTCTCCAAAAAGCAGGATTTCATCTTCTCCAAGACTCTCCCATGGCTTCTTGAAGCTTTCATCTCCATCCTCCCTCATCCATTCTTCATTTGCCCAAGGTTCCTTCATTAAAGTTGAAGAGCTCATCAAGGGAGCATTTCTATCGAATAGTTCCTTCTAGTTCTTTCTTTTTGTGTGTATCAACTTGTAAGTTACCTACTTAATCTTCTTCTTCTTCTAGTTCTCATTGACCCTAAGGAAGCAAAGTCTATGTTGGTTGAGGTCAATGAGGGCACTTGTATGCTTTACATGCTATATTGTTGTATGTTGAAGTTGTGAGCTTGCTAGGAGCATGCCTAGGATGATTTCCTACCTATGAATGTTTATAATACTCTTCCATCTTGTCTATTTAAGGTTTTGAGCATGTTAAAACCATGTATGATATTTATGTTGGAAGTGTTGATTTATGAGAATGCCCTAGTTATGCCTTCTTGAAATGTTGTGAAAGTGTTATGTGTTCTATCTAAATTTTGGACTCTATTATGAACTTGAATCACTTTGCATTGCCTTGGTGAGTTTATAATCTTGTTGAACCTAGAAATGACCTAGGTTGGGGTTATGAAGCATATAGCTTCAATTTCTCCAAATTTGGGAATTTAGAGCAAAGACTCAACGGAGTCGACTTTAGGGAATATTTGAACGTGTTGAACCCTAGTTTCAATCCCTACGAAGTTTGGACACCGTTTGATTGGTTTACTCAAGTATGAGATTGGCTTGATTGTTTATAACAAGTTTCTATGAAAGGTTGGTTTTGTGCAATTTAATTGCCTTGATATGATTTTATAGTAGAGATTGATACCTACTTGGTTGGTCGAGTTCGCTCTTGTCGAATTCGGTCTTTGATTAGTTTAGTCAAGTAAATATCTACTTGTGCATCACATTGAGTCAGTGGCATTAATTTGGTTTGTTTATCAAGTCGAGGTGGGACGATGCATCGCCTTCACGAATTATGGGATTCGTGCTCGCTATGGATCGCCGCACGGGACTCACACCCTCCTTGTGGGCCGCGGTGGGGAAGTAGCCACTGCCGTATTAGTTAAGTGCCGCATTGGCTTGCTATCTAGATCGAGAGGATTCTCGGTATAAGTCGATGAATTCACATAACATCGATGGCACGAACCGATGATGGAATGTTTTGCGGGGAGCTTCTGACGGCCGTGACTATCATATCCTACTTGTATGATTTACTTTTCCGCACTTATGTGAACTATGTGCTAAGTGCTATATGATGATCATGTATGATAAATGAGATAAATGTCATGCTATAACATGAACATGCATTTATGTAACTTACTAAGTCTTTTCGACTTACCCTATTTGTTTGCTTTGTCTTTCCTTAGATCCGAGCCAGAGGCGGTCGGGATAGACTTCGCTTGTACTCGTTGGTTGTTTGTTTTAGCGGGTTGCTATTTTGGACTTTGGTTATTTAGATTCTTATTTTGGTAAGGGCGATGGGAAGCAAGTCATGTAGACTTAGCTTGGGTTTATGTTGTGTTTGTTGATGTAATAGACTTAACTACTTAAACTTGTAATCTTTTGGTAAGCCGACTTATATGTCGAGCTTTGTTTATATGTGTATGGTTCACTACTATTTTCTTCGCTAAAGCTCGTTATTTATTGTTGTTGTTGTTGTCTCCGGCATGTTGTGGCCGTTGAGTTTATTATAAGCATGTGTTAATAATTGTAGGAGTAGTTGTTGGGTTCGGTTGTAACGTCGCCGATGACTTGTTTAAATTAGGTTGCTTTTAGGCCAAGTGTAGCCGAGTTGTTGTATGTATGCGATGTTGCGCCACATGATTTTTGTGATCCTACTATGCATGCTTGTGTTATTGATTATTTGGGACGGCGCGACTCGGGATCTCGCATTGGGGTCGATCGGTCGTCATTGGTATCGAGCTATAGGTTAGGCGTCGGCCGGGATAGGTTCCATGGCCTAGTTGGGTTGGTTAATGTGTGTGATTCTAACGTCGAGTGAATTCTTGTAGGAGTCGATGGTTAATCCGGGGAGAGGTAGACCGGGAGAGTTCGGTTGAACCCGAGGTAGAGGTACCGCCGCCCGGAGGATCCGGTAGTTCGGGATATGGTGAGTTACATCGCAGGGTTAGCTTTTGGGCCGAGGAGCCGGGGAGGTCGAGGCGGGAGCGGCACCACCACCACCTCCACCACCAGAGACCAAGGGGCCGACACTACCCTTGTAGAGAGGTTTCTTAAGCTAAAGCCTAGCTCATTTCTTGGGGAACCAAAGCCGAGAGAGGCCGAATTGTGGATGGAGGAAATGATTAAGATATTATCCATGATGGGGTGTCTTGACGAGAGGGTTACGTTAGCAACCTTTATGTTTAAAGGAGCCGCCGAGCATTGGTGGATTGTTTGAAGAGAGTTGGGAGATGCAGCAAGTTCCCATTACTTGGGCCAACTTCCAAAGAGAGTTTAAGAATGAGTATGTGCCGGATGTGGTTCGCAATCAGAGAGAGAAGGAGTTTTATGATCTTGAACAAGGTAGTATGACTGTGGCAGAGTATTCTGCAAAGTTCACAGAATTGAGCCGGTATTGTACGTATCTGATTCC
The DNA here is from genome assembly GCA_013146195.2 of Codonopsis lanceolata. Taxonomy (NCBI): domain Eukaryota; kingdom Viridiplantae; phylum Streptophyta; class Magnoliopsida; order Asterales; family Campanulaceae; genus Codonopsis; species Codonopsis lanceolata. Next base: position 15,890 of record JABEVN020003282.1, on the reverse strand, counting down.
CACGGAGGCAAGGAGAACACACAAGTTTGTGAAGGGGTTAAGAACCGAGTTTAGGAAGCAGATTTTAGCGCTTAAGCTCACCGATTATCGGACCGCAGTTGATAGAGCATATGAGGTGGAGCAAGACATTGATGAACACAGGGTTAAGAATAATGCTAGTAGTGCACGGCAGACTACTCAGACTAATAATCAGGGAAACAATTCGGGTAATAGAAGGGGTTATCAAGGGAACCGCGATCGGAGGAGTGGAGGCCAAGGTAGGCCACAGTCGGGGAAACAAGGTAACAACACTTCTTCTTCTAAGGGGCAGCAAGGGTCGCGTAGTGAAGCTATGGTTTGTTCATTTTGCCAGAAGTCTGGGCACACAGCTGATAGGTGCTGGGGGAAAAATGGGAAGTGTTATTATTGCGGTGATGGAACTCACATGAAGAAAGATTGTCCGAAGCTTAAGGCCAATCAGTCGGGTAACACTGGGCAGCAGTCTGGGACTAAGAGAGATGGGGACGGTAAACCTAAAGTCCAAGGCCGGGTGTTTGCGCTTGATCAGCGCGAGGTTCAGGGGTCTACGGCCGTGATTGGAGGTACTCTCTCTATATTCGATCATAAGGCTCGAGTTCTCATAGATCCAGGGTCTTCTCATTCATATGTTGCTTCACACTTTATTGAGAACCTTTGCGTTTTGCCTCAACCTTTGCCATATTTGCTTGAAGTGTCTACCCCGCTCGGGGAATATATGCTCGCGTCTGAAGTGTTTAAGTCTTGTGATGTTTTGGTGGGTGACCACACTTTGCATGCGGATTTGGTAGTTCTTCCTATACGTGACTTTGATGTTATTCTTGGCATGGACTGGTTATGTGCTTATCATGCTATAGTTGACTGCCATAGAAAGAGAGTTACCTTTTATATGCCGGGTGTGCCTGAGTTTACTTTTGTGGGTGATCATGCTTCGAGCGACGTGCACTTTATTTCTGCATTGAGGGCTAGAAAATTATTATCTCAAGGGTGTACGGGTTATCTTGCATGCGTAGTTGATAAGAGAAAGTCTTCGCCTAACTTAGAAGAGGTCCCGGTAGTGTGTGAATTTCCCGACGTGTTTTCTACCGATCATGCTATGCCACCCGATAGAGAACTAGAGTTTTGCATTGAGCTTATTCCGGGGACTTCACCGATTTCTAAGGCACCATATAGGATGGCACCGCGGAGCTTAGGGAGTTGAAAACCCGGTTGCAAGAACTCTAGAGATTGGTTTTGTTAAACCAAGTGTGTCGCCTTGGGGCGCACCGGTCTTGTTTGTGAGGAAGAAAGATGGGAGTTTGCGGTTGTGTATAGACTACCGAGAATTGAATAAGGTTACTATTAAGAATAAGTATCCTCTACCCCACATCGATGACCTTTTTGACCAGTTGCAAGGGTCCATTGTCTACTCTAAGCTTGATTTGAGATGGGGTTACTACCAGTTGAAGGTTAGAGAGGAAGACATTCCGAAAACAGCTTTTCGCACTAGGTATGGGCATTTTGAGTTTGTGGTGATGCCGTTTGGGTTGACGAATGCGCCATGTGTTTATGGATTTGATGAACCGTGTTTTCACGATTATCTTCGATTGCTTTGTTGTAGTCTTCATTGATGATATTCTAGTATATTCGAAATCTCGGGAGGAGCATGAGAAACATTTGAGGGTTGTGTTGTCTATTCTTCGAGAGAAGCAGCTTTACGCCAAGTTTAGCAAATGTGCCTTTTGGCTTGAGGAAGTATCTTTCTTGGGGCACATAGTTTCGAGCGCCGGGATAGCCGTTGATCCGTCTAAGATTGAAGCGGTGACGAATTGGAAGAGGCCTAGTTCGGTTACCGAGGTTCGGAGTTTCTTGGGGTTAGCGGGTTATTACCGAAGGTTTATTGAGGGTTTCTCTAGGATTGTGACTCCTATGACGAAGTTGACACAGAAGAATGTGCCGTTTGTGTGGAACGAGAAATGTGAGTCTAGCTTTCAAGAGCTTAAGAAGCGGTTGACATCGGCACCTATTTTGGCTTTGCCTAGTGGAGGAGAAAATTTTGTGATCTATAGTGATGCTTCAAAGGAAGGTTTGGGTTGTGTTTTGATGCAGAATGGGAGGGTGATCGCCTATGCATCTAGGAAATTGTCTATTCATGAGCAGAATTACCCGACACACGATATGGAGTTGGCTGCGATTATTTTCGCATTGCATAAGTGGAAACACTACTTGTATGGGTCTAAGTTTGAGATCTTCACCGACCATAAGAGCTTGAAATACTTGTTTTCGCAAAAGGAGTTGAATATGAGGCAGCGTAGATGGATGGAAAAGTTAAAGGACCATGATTGTACTATCTTGTATCATCCGGGGAAGGCAAATGTGGTAGCGGATGCCTTGAGTAGGAAAGTTTATATGTCTTGCATGATGGTGAAAGAATGGAAGATGTTAGAGGATTTGCGAGATTGGAGTCCTAGTGTTGTCGATAGAGGTGTGATTTTTGCTAATATTCGTGCTACACCTGTTTTATTTGGGAAAATTAGAGAAGCTCAAGGGAATGATCCGGAGTTGAGGAAAATTATTGATGGGTTGGCTGAGAATGTATCGCCTGACTTTGTGGTTAATACCGAGGGTACCTTGACTTTTCGAGGTAGAGTTTGTGTTCCTTGTAATGCGGAATTGAAGAGGTTGGTTCTAGATGAGGCTCATAAGACGAAGTATACCATTCACCCGGGGAGCACGAAGATGTATTTGGATTTGAAAAGGCAGTTCTGGTGGAAAGGTATGAAGAGGGAAATTTGCGATGCGTGTCTAAGTGTTTGACTTGTCGGCGAGGTTAAGGCGAGCATCAGAGACCTGCGGGATTTCTACAACCATTGGAGATTCCTGAGTGGAAATGGGAGTTCATTACCATGGACTTTGTGACAGGGTTACCGCGCACGCGGAGAGGGTTTAATGCAGTTTGGGTTATAGTCGACAGATTGACTAAGTCTGCACACTTCATTCCGATAGCTATCACGTATTCATTGACTCAGTTAGCAGCTTTGTATATCCAGGAGATCGTGAGACTTCATGGCGTACCGGTTAGTATTGTGTCCGATAGAGACCCGAGGTTCACATCTAGGTTTTGGAAGTCATTGCAGGAAGCTTTGGGGACTAGATTGGACTTGATGCTGCTTTTCATCCATAAGCGGATGGTCGGTCAGCGACTAATTCAGATTTTGGAGGATATGTTGCGAGCTTGTGCCGTGGATTTCAAGGAAGCTGGGATTCTCATTTACCTTTGGCCGAAGTTTGCGTATAATAACAGTTATCAGTCGAGTATCAAGATGGCGCCGTATGAAGCTTTGTATGGGCGTAAGTGTAGATCGCCAATTTGTTGGGATGAAGTTGGAGAGGCGAAACTTTGGGGTTCGAGTTAGTGCAACGATCGGTTGAGGCGTGAAGTTGATTAGAGATCGTTTGCGCACCGCTCAAAGTCGACAAAAGAGTTATGCGGACAATCGAAGACGGGATCTTGAATTCCAAGTGGGTGATTACGTGTTCTTGAAGGTAACACCGAGGAGAGGTACTAAGAGGTTTGGCAAGAAAGGGAAGCTTACACCGAGATACATTGGTCCATTTGAGGTTCTTGAGAGAGTTGGGACCTTAGCGTATCGTATAGCATTGCCACCTTCACTTTCGGAGACACATAATGTATTCCATGTCTCTATGTTACGAAAGTATTTGAAGGACGAGTCTCATGTACTCGAGTATGAGGAGATCACGTTTGAGCCGGATATGTCATACGTTGAAAAGCCCGTGAAGATATTGGATACCAAGGAGCAAGTGCTACGAACCAAGAGAATTCCCTTAGTCAAAGTTCTTTGGAGGAATCACAACATTGAAGAAGCGACTTGGGAGGCGGAGGCGAGATGCGCGAGAAGCATCCACACTTATTCGACGAACTTGGTAAGAATTTAGGGACTAAATTCCTAAAGGTGGAGGAGAGTGTAACGCCCATAATCTTGCATGTGCATTCTATGCTTGTCTTTATACTTTCTTGGTTGAATTGTAAGCATGTTTACTTGTTATATAAATGTCTTAGAATCATTCATAGATCATTTTAGAAGTTCATAACATGTTTAGAATCATATAAACTTGTTTGTAGAATCGCCGGTTTAATCGCGTTGAAATTTGTCTTAGCGATTCCTCTCGTTGCTCGTATTTGCTTCTATTTCGACGTACGAAGTGTTCGTTGAGTTCTTAGCTTTATATTCAAGTCTTATTCATGTTGAAACAAACCTTTTTCATGCCCAAGATATCCTAGTTTGATTGGTGTTTGATTTGAGTTCAATCCGTTGTTCATTCGTCGCGTGGTTCGCGCCTTGTCCTAGCTTGTTCCGGGGGTTGTTCGGGTGCGTTTCCGACTTGTTTTGAGTAGGGTTAGACCTTAGAATGGTTGCCCAAAAGTTTGGGACCATTTAGGACAAGTTTAGAACTAGTTTTGGAGGTTCAGAGGCCCAGGCGGCCGCATGGGAGGAGTCGAGGCGCCCGCCTCAACTTCTGGGAGGAATTTCAATGTGCAGAAATCAGAAGAGAAGCCTCAGTACATGAGGCGGCCGCATGGGGAGGCTGAGGCGCCCGCCTCAGCTCCAGACTCTCAATTTCGGGATTTTTTCCCTGTTTTGGAATTGGACGATTTTTATACCCAAACCCCTATCTAAACCTATCTTAAACCTTCCTAACCCTCCTCACTTAAGTCCTAATAACCCTAACTTGTTTTAATGATGGATTAAGAGTGTTTTGGGTGACCAATTAAGCCACAAATATCTAGTTCAAGGGACCACAACATGTTGACACATGTCCCACTCAAATTTTAGACCTATAAGAGCCACATTTCAGATTTTTGACTCTCATATCTCACCCTCACTCTCCAAAAACGGGATTTCATCTTCTCCAAGACTCTCCCATGGCTTCTTGAAGCTTTCATCTCCATCCTCCCTCATCCATTCTTCATTTGCCCAAGGTTCCTTCATTAAAGTTGAAGAGCTCATCAAGGGGAGCATTTCTATCCGAATAGTTCCTTCTAGTTCTTTCTTTGGTGTGTATCAAGTAAGTTACCTACTTAATCTTCTTCTTCTTCTAGTTCTCATTGACCCTAAGGAAGCAAAGTCTATGTTGGTTGAGGTCAATGAGGGCACTTGTATGCTTTACATGCTATATTGTTGTATGTTGAAGTTGTGAGCTTGCTAGGAGCATGCCTAGGATGATTTCCTACCTATGAATGTTATAATACTCTTCCATCTTGTCTATTTAAGGTTTTGAGCATGTTAAAACCATGTATGATATTTATGTTGGAAGTGTTGATTTATGAGAATGCCCTAGTTATGCCTTCTTGAAATGTTGTGAAAGTGTTATGTGTTCTATCCTAAATTTTGGACTCTATTATGAACTTGAATCACTTTGCATTGCCTTGGTGAGTTTATAATCTTGTTGAACCTAGAAATGACCTAGGTTGGGGTTATGAAGCATATAGCTTCAATTTCTCCAAATTTGGGAATTTAGAGTAAAGACTCAACGGAGTCGACTTTAGGGAATATTTGAACGTGTTGAACCCTAGTTTCAATCCCTACGAAGTTTGGACACCGTTTGATTGGTTTACTCAAGTATGAGATTGGCTTGATTGTTTATAACAAGTTTCTATGAAAGGTTGGTTTTGTGCAATTTAATTGCCTTGATATGATTTTATAGTAGAGATTGATACCCTACTTGGTTGGTCGAGTTCGCTCTTGTCGAATTCGGTCTTTGATTGGTTTAGTCAAGTAAATATCTACTTGTGCATCACATTGAGTCCAGCTGGCATTAAATGGTTTGTTTTTCAAGTCAGGGTGGGACGATACATCGCCTTCACGAATTATGGGATTCGTGCTCGCTATGGATCGCCGCACCCGGGACTCCACACACCCCTCCACTGTGGGCCGCAGTGGGGAAGTAGCCCCTTTGCCGTATTAGTTAAGTGCCGCATTGGCTTGCTATCTAGATCGAGAGGATTCTCGGTATAAGTCGATGAATTCACATAACATCGATGGCACGAACCAGTAACAGAATGTTTTGCAGGAGCTACGAAGCGGCCGTGACTATCATATCCTACTTGTATGATTTACTTTTCCGCACTTATGTGAACTATGTGCTAAGTGCTATATGAGGATCATGTATGATAATCGAGATAAATGTCATGCTATAACATGTACATGCATTATAGTAACTTACTAAGTCTTTCGACTTACCCTATTTGTTTGCTTTGTCTTTCCTTAGATCCGAGCCGAGGAGACGGTCCGGGATAGACTCGCTTGTACTCGTTGGTTGTTTGTTTTAGCAGGTTGCTATTTTGGACTTTGGTTATTTAGATTCTTATTTTGGTAAGGACGATGGGAAGCAAGTCATGTAGACTTAGCTTGGGTTTATGTTGTGTTTGTTGATGTAATAGACTTAACTACTTAAACTTGTAATCTTTTGGTAAGCCGACTTATATGTCGAGCCTGTTTATATGTGTATGGTTCACTACTATTTTCTTCCGCTAAAGCTCGTTATTTATTGTCGTTGTTGTTGTCTCCGGCATGTTGTGGCCGTTGAGTTTATTATAAGCATGTGTTAATAATTGTAGGAGTAGTTGTTGGGTTCCTACTGCGTCGCCGATGACTTGTTTAAATTAGGTTGCTTTTCCGGCCAAGTGTAGCCGAGTTGTTGTATGTATGCGATGTTGCGCCACATGATTTTTGTGATCCTACTATGCATGCTTGTGTTATTGATTATTTGGACGGCGCGACTCGGGATCTCGCATTGGGGTCCGGGTCGGGTCGTCACAGTAGTACCTGTACACGATTGACTTTTTAAGCAGAAAAATATTTTTATAAACACACTGTACTTCTTGGCTAGTGAGCGAAAAGGCTGAGGTTGTAGCTTTGTTGTGGTTCACTCGAAGCTTTGGCCATAATCGTAAGAGGTGTGATGCATATATGTTGTTTGGTTTCTGGTATCTAGTGGGGTTTCTCAGTGAAGAAATTTAATGGAGGTCTTCCATTTCTTTCTTTTGACTTGATAATAAAATATCATGGTTTTCGGCAAAGGAAGTAAGAAAGGGTTTCAAAAACTGGGCCCATAGGACGAGATAACACAGCGGTCAAGTAGCAAGATCGGATAGAACTTAGAGAAACTGGCGCGACGACAAATCGAAACAAATAGTCTAACCTTGTAAGTGAGGTCCCCAACCTTTGGTATCCTGGACAAAAACTGGTGGACAACCAGTCTGGCATCAAAAGGAAGGTAGGGGAAAAGTGTATCCGAAACAAATCCGCCCAGCTCATAGAAATCATGAGGGACCCTGTAGTAGTGTACCAATTCTACAACAGGTTATCTGTGATATTCTTGAATTCAAATTTAGGCATCATAAGTAATCCTGTCATCCAATCCTAAAAAGTCTTTGCCCAATAAGGCCGAGGCAGGACCTTCTTGGTCTATATGTGTTTCCAAAGTGCCTTCTCTTTATACTAGGTCCAAGAATAACTTTTCTTATCTTGCTTGTAGCGAGACTCAGATTTTCCAAAGATTTCCTAACCAGAGCATCTTCTGTTATGACCATCAATTCATGGCTCAGGGAACATGGGATAGGAGACTTCATGGACAAGACTCATGAGTTCGGTGGGAAAATCCCCAGGGTGACTTAATCAACAAATTCTTCAAGATGGGATAGAAAGCCCTTAGCATACTCAATCGATACGTTTTTATGGATATGAATGGAGACTAACCCCAAAAGTGGATGGAGGGAAAGCCCCTAGGTGGACTTTTCTCTTCTTCCTTTTGTTTTTTTTTTTTTTTGTTTTGCTTTTTTGTTTTTTGTTTTTTTGTTTTTTTAAAGAGAAAAACAAAGGCACGAGATATGAGGATGACTCTAATGAACAAAAAAGAGAGTCGGAATTCAGAGTTCACCTTATTGCCGAGTATCACCAGGCTTGGTGGTTTATGGAGCCTACTTGGTAATTATCTTTTTGATGTTTTTGTGTGTTTTAGCAAGGAGTTTCATGTTTGACTCAGATCACATTATGACCGATTGAAGCATAACTGTTGATCGCGACTGGTTCAGGGTGTACTGTTGAAGTTTTTGAGGATGGATTGGTCTTGAGGTTTTTGATTGTCCTTTGGTTAGAAGTTCTCTTTATGGAATTGGTTTTTGCAGAAAAGGAAATCAACAATTGATCGTTGATTGGCTTTTTAGGTTGTTGGTTCTAGGTGGACAATTGGTTGTTGGTTTTGAGTATGGTAAGCTTTTTGGCTTTGACTTTGGGTATAGCTTTGGCTTTGGGTATGGCTTTGGCTTTGGGTATGGCTATTTGTTTTTGATCCACACCTGAAGAAGTATATATGTGTTATTTTCCCCGAGAAGCCCCAAATTAGTTTGTGTAAGGGAGAGATGGACAAATGATGGACTTGCTCCAGAGAGATTTTTTCTTCTTCTTTTTTTTTCTTTTTTTTTTCTTTCTTTTTTTTCTTATCTTTTTTTTCGGAGCATCATCATAGCAGTTGGGGAAATCTCTCCTTTTGGGACAAAGGGATACTCATTCTTAGTGGATATAAAAAGGCGAATCAACCCCGGTTTTGGAAAGCTGGATCATGTGGATAGTTATTTGGCTGGGGATATTGGAAGGTCTTAGTTTCGGTAGGGATTTCGGCATATGGTGGACTAAAAATGGTTTCAGGTTCTTTGGAGGGGTTTTGGTGTTATGGTAGGAAGCCCTAGTATGCTACTAACAGCTCGACCGCAATGGGTCGAAGGTGATTCCGGTCAAGACAATTTGCATGCTTTGGATTTCATGTGTTCTTAATAGTTTGTGGGTCCATATCTTCTGGATGACTCATTATAAACTATATGGATTTAGGTGTTTTCAAGCGAGTCAATTTATCATCTTAAGAAAAAAAACATGTCCAGGGATACTCAGAAATAGGTGACCTGAAAAAGAAAAAGATATATATGGAAAATCTACGAAAACTGACGCTGAGTTGAAAAAAATTGTTTCCTGAAGATTTTATTTGGCAAGAGGAGGTTCAAAGGTAAAAAGGGTTTTTGGAGGTGTATACAAAAGGGTATTCTAGGGCTCTACGAGTCTCAAAGTCTTCCCTTTTCCTTCCCTGAGTGACCAACAACTCCTTGTACTAATGTTCTACCCTATCCAAATTATTTCTCAATGTTGCTCCTTGGGCGATGCTTGATCACTTTTAATCAATCATGTTGACTTGCTCATTGTGTGGTAATGGGTGCGGCTTCTTAATGATTTTATCATCGATAAGGTCTTAGATAGCATTCCTGAGTGAGAAGCATTTGTCGGTGATATGACCACTGATTGGTGGTATTCACAGTACTTGTTATGGCTCCATTTGGCGGGTAATGGGTTTGGAGGTTTGTAGTTCTCAAGGGGCTTAAGGACTTCTTGTGCTATTAACCCTTGTAATACCAGTGACATTGGAGCATGTAGTTCATCATAATGTCGCTTGTTGTGAGGACCTTTTGCATGCCTGCTGGTATTGATGTCCTCTCTAACAACCTTTATAGTTTTATCTGTTCCATAAGACCAAGGTACATTATTGTACTTATTAGTTGGAATTCTTTCAACCACGTTGATTTCTTCCATAGATGCTTCCTCCAATTCAGAGTAACAGAATGAACTTGGAGGTGCATCAATTTCTAGGAACCCTGTACATACTTCTTCATCAATACGATTTCCTATTTCAACAATGGCATTGAAATCAACGTATGGAAGATACCTCATGCGTTCAAGATAAATTTGCTGGAGGTTTTTTATGAACAACCGGGCTGATTCAGATGGATCAGGTTTGTCGAAAGTCTGGACAACTTTCTTCTTCCACCTGGCTGCAAAGTCTGGAAAGGTATCATTTTCCTTTTGGGTGCATGCCTCAGGTTCCCTTTTATTCTCAAAGCTACTGTTGTCTTTGTATCTCTTTTGGAATTCTTCGGCCATTTGATCCCAAGTAGTGATCGTACTGTTATCTGTTAACATGAGCCAATGCTTAGCAGCCCCTACCAAGGTCAGATGGAAATTGGAAGCTATAGCCTCGAAGCTAGCTCCCCTTGACTACATAGCGGTAGAGTAAGACTTTAAGTGGGAGATAGGGCATCCAGTCCCATCAAATTTCTCTATGTAAGGCATTTTGAATTTTTGTGGTAAGATAGCTGAGGGTTGCAGTGCCAATGATTGTGTAGAGAATTCTCCTTTGTTCAAGACCTTGAACATGCCCTTGAGGTTCTCCATATCTACCTCTATTTTTGTGGGAGTTGGTGCTGGTATATGGTATATATTTGAGGGATTGGGGCAACTAGGCTCATTCCTGGGATTGGCTGAGGTATTTGATAAGGATTTTGAGGAGGTGGGATATTTGCAGTTTCTGCCTGACGATCAGGATCATTGAAAGGTAAATAGGTTGTTACCCGTCCTGGTTGGGCATAACATTTGGGATCCATATGTGGGCTATTTTGGAGTGGATTAGTGATGGGAAATGGAAGGCCACTTGGATTTTGGGGTACATTGGTATTTGGGAAATGGTATGGTGGATTTGGCAAGAAAGGGTTAAAGTTCGGGTAATAAGTATTTGGTGAGAAATTGGTGATTGTGTGTTGGTGCTTGGTGGAAGGTTAGTTAGCTGAGGGTTTGGGTTTAAAGGAGTATGAGAAGTAGATGCAAAGTGATTCCCTCAGTATTGGGTCTTGGACTTTGCATGGGGTTTGTGATATGGCCCAATAAGCAATCAGCATGTGCACCCAAACTCTGGTCTAACCAATGTTGCATAGCCGAGTAAGAGCGCACCACAGGGCCCTCGTATCTACTGCATGCTGTTCTTTTTTTTTTTTTTTTTTTTTAGGAAACAAGGACGGCACCCTGCTCAGATTTTATTAATAAAAAAAGGATACAAGCAGGAGGGAGACAACCAGCCTTACCCAAAAATCGGGGGGACAAAGGAGCCTGACCTCTAGAAGGAAAGAATACAAAAACATCTTATAGCTTACGAAATGAAAATAAACCAAGAGTATAATGTTGAAGAGCACGACGGGCCTCCCCAGAAAGCTAACGAACTGCAGTAAAATTTTTATCACACTTTGTAACATGGGCTAGGGCTGCTAAATGATCAGCGACCGAGTTCCCCTCGTGGTAAACATGATAAATCTCATTAGTACCCATAAGAGCCAAGCATCGCCGAAGATCATAAATAAATGGCCAGGGATATCCATGTGTGTCATTAATGGCTGATTCTACCACTAAAGAGTCCACTTCCACCTGCACCTTATCATAATTCAACTCCCGATAAAGCAACAAACCATCACGAAGAGCTTTAAATTCTGCACTAGTGTTAGACCCCGAACCATAATATCTCGAAAAACCATAAATGAAATGACCATTTGAGTCGCGAATAACTCCACCACCAGTAGCAATGCCTACCATAGAGGAACCATCTGTGTTTAACTTAAAATAATTTGGAGCAGGAGGCTGCCACCTAACCCAACCCCCTTGAAGAGAATTAACCTTTCGAATCTGCAAGTCCATATTGCGAAGGCACGGACTACCAATGGTCGAGCTATTAGATTTGGGAATGAACAACTTCAGAATATCCTTAAGTCCATGCATAACCTGATTGTAAAGCGTAGCTCCAGAAAAGGGAACACCTTCGAAAATAGCAAGGCAGCGAGCCTTCCAGATTAACCAACAACCATATAGCAGAATACCAACCTGAACTGCCCCAATTTGATTACGAACAGAAACTCCTTCGAGCCATATTTGAAACAAATGAGGAATAGAAGAGTATCGATCAATCTTATTAAAAGGCCGGGCCAATTTACACCATAACTCGCGAGCCATGTCAGACTGCAGAAACAAATGATTTATAGTCTCCCTGTTTGGATTGTGCCGACAACAAGCACAGCGTGAAGCCAATGAAACACCCCGCGTCTGTAACCACAAATCAACCGGGAGAGCAGCATAAAATATCTTCCACCCAAAGGCACTGATCTTCATGGGAATCCACGATTGCCAAATTTTCTTAGCCCAGTAAAGAGGAGGATCACAAGTGCGACGAAGGTTCCAATATGTTTTCGTATCAAAATTGCCAGAAGACGTTTCACAAAACATTAATCTATCGGGAATATTATCAACGGGCTGAATATTTATAATGGAATCATGGTGTACAGAAGCAATGTGAGGGAGCAGGTCTGAAATGTTTCCAAAAGCCATCTTCACCATAAGATTCAGGTCCATGGGTTGAGGTCCCTCCAGCCTTGTTCCCATCCAATTGTCATTCCAAAAGGATACCTTACCTTCCCCAATAACCCATTTGTTGTTCTGTAATAAAAAACCAATGTGCTCATGAACTGCCCGCCAAACATGGGATGAAGCTACAGGAACCACAAAACCATTATCTCGCTTATATTTCGTAGCAATGAACTTAGCCCATAAGCTATTCCCTTGCAAGACTCCCCAAGCCAGTTTTGCGTGGAGCATATCGCGAACTTGCACCAAAGAGCGAATGCCCAAGCCACCCTCATCCATTGGCCGACAGATTTTATTCCAAGACACCCAATGAATTATGTTGCTGCCCATATTACCCCATAAAAAATTGGCCATAGCCTGCTCAATGCGACGAAGAACACCTTTTGGGACCTTAAGAACCGCAAGAGCATAAACATGAATGCTACTCAGAACCGATTTGAGAAGAACGATCTTTCCACCAAAGGATAATAAATGTGATTTCCAGCCATTGATTTTACGTCTAATGCGAGTTTCCAGAGCCTCAACGTAAGATCTCTTAACTCTCCCTTGAAATAATGGAAGCCCCAAGTAAGTCATTGGAAAAGTTCGATGAGTACAGCCAGACACCCGCAATTCGCTGAATCTTATGTCGAGAACAATGAACCGAGGTATAAAAACCACTCTTGTGCATATTAATGAGCTGACCCGACGACCTTTCATATTGAGACAAAATACGGCGTAAAGAAATGATAGTATTCTTTCCGGCATTACTAAAAAGAATCATATCGTCTGCATATAATAGATGTGAAATAATCATACTCCCACGACCATGTCGATAAGGCATAAGAATCCCCGAATCAAAACATCTATTAATGGCAAGGGATAAAATCTCTTGGGCAATGATAAACAACATTGGTGATAAAGGGTCACCTTGACGAACACCCCGCGAGGATTTAAAGAAGCCATAGTTGTAATTATTAATCCTCACCGAATACCAAATGTTATTAATGATATTCGCAAATAAACTGCAAGCATGAGGGCTAAAACCAAAAGAGTCTAAAGCCCTTAGGAGAAACGGCCATTCCAATCTATCATAGGCTTTCGACATATCGAACTTGAAAGCTACATTCCCCCCGTAACCTTTACAATTAATTTTGGAGATGAGTTCATGAGCTAAAGCAATGTTTTCTTGGATATCCCGACCTTTCACAAAACCCGATTGCTCCAGCGAAATGATCTTAGGCAGAATACCAACCAACCTATTAGCCAAGATCTTAGAAATAATCTTGCAAGAAAAATTACATAAGCTAATAGGGCGGAAATCTCCAAAGGAGATGGGATGACTAATCTTAGGAATAAGAACCATTACTATAGATGAAATTCCACGATGAAGAATAGCACCCTGAAAGAAATCCTGAACCACTTTAACAACATCCCCGGCTATAATGTCCCAACACGCATGAAAGAAATGTCCTGTAAATCCGCCCAGACCAGGTGCACTATCAGCTTTTAAACATTTCACTGCATCCCAAATTTCTGAAGCTAAAGGAATTAAAGCCAGAAGATTATTATCAGCCTCATCAATCTTACTGTGAACCGAATCAAATAAGTTTCCATCCATTGTAGGATTATCAGTTGAAAACAAATTAGAAAAATATGACACTGCCATATCCCCCAACGTAGTACCATCTGAACACCAAGAATTATCGGGTATTTTAATACGAACCAAATTCCTGGCAACTCTATCCCGAATAGAAGCATGAAAAAAGGTCGTATTCCTCTCCCCATCCTTCAACCAAACATTGCGAGACTTATGATGTACCAATTCCTCCTCCCATTGCAAAAATTGATCAAGATCGTTTTGTGTTTGTTTGAGTAGCGCTGCCGTTGAATCATCCCAGCCCATCTGCAACTTAAAGTCTAAACGCAGAATGGTGTCTTGAAAAACTGCAAATTTTTTATGAACATTCCTGAAGACTGCCCAATTCCAATCCTTGAGAGCCTTACGAAGCATCATTAATTTCCTATGGAGGATGTCCATAGGGGTCCCGAAACAGCCCCTACTCCATACAGATTGAACAAAATCATGGAACTCCGGATGATCAGTCCATATCCGCTGAAACCTAAAGCATCCTTTGGGTTTCGGAATTAAATGGAAGTCCAACAATAGTGGAGAATGATCCGACTTCACCCTACTCAGATGAGTGACATTTAAAGAAGGAAAAGATATTTTAAAAAGACCATTGACTAGGACACGATCAAGACGTTCCCATATTCTACCATTGCTAGAATTACCATTACACCAAGTATAAACCGACCCTTCAAAACCCACATCCACGACTCCTGCCTGAAGCATACAATTATTGAAATCATCCATGCTGTCGAAATCATAGCATGTCCCTCCTAATTTTTCTGATGAAGAAGAAATAGTGTTAAAGTCTCCCCCTAACATCCAAGGTTCATTCATACTACCCGCTATATCCAGCAAATCGTGCCATAACAATTGGCGTTCACCCCTTGTACATTTTGCATAGACAAAAGTAACCAGAGATGAAAGAGTATTAGTCCCAGAAAATCGAACAGTAACCTGCTGAGATGAAACTTTGAAGAAATCCACTTGAACACTATTCTCCCAAAGAAGCCAAATATGGGAATTAATTGGTTCATAATGCATACCGTTCTGAAAACGAAGCCTTCTTGCAATTTTACCAAGATGAGTGCCATCAATCTTAGGCTCTAACAAAGCAATCATAAAAGGTTTATGCTGAAGGATCAGCTTTTTCACATATGAAATAGTTTTCTTGTTTCCAACTCCACGCGCATTCCAAATAATGATCGTCACGAAAAAAATTAAGAAGGTGGTACCTGGGCCTTAGTTTTAGCCCTAGTTTGCCTCTTGGAATTTTGCTTCATTTTAGATTTTTTATTCTTCTTAGCCTTAAGCTGTTCCTTGCAGTCCTATTGAAAGGCTTTCACTGAAGAGGTCGAATGACGAAACTCACGTAAGTCATCAAGCGAGGCAGATCGGGTAAGCTTAACACAAACTTTATGTTCAAAGCGATCCACAGACTTTGGTGAAGCCAAACCTCTACCATTACCCATATTTCCAAAGTCAGAAGTGGAAGAAACATTATTAAAGCCACATTCCAAGGTTACAGGTACATTGCCCTTATCAACATTATCTTCCTGAACAGTTGAAGAATTAAACTCCCTACGTACTTCAACTGGAACAGAAACCCCATCAACCTTAATCTGTTCAGTGGGCATCATCCTCTCCTCATCATCCAGATCAACTAATGATGCAAAAGCATTATTTAAAACAATGTCTTCCTCTACAGCATTATTTACCGTAGCCTTTTCTTGCCCCTTAGTCGTAGCCGTAACAACCTCTTCCATTGTGTCCCTCATCGAGCACCCTTCTGAAATAGTAGTCTTTGAATCCGAGACTCGCCGAGGATTTTACAAAATTTTAAAGGGCTCCCATCTCTTGACTGTCGGGATAAAACCATCCTCAAGTGTGTCATTAACTTTTTCCTTACCCTTAGCAACAAAATTAACTGATCCATGCAAAACGTTATTATCGCGAGATTGTAGCCACAATTTGACCTTCTT
>JABEVN020003281.1:0-18781 GCA_013146195.2 Codonopsis lanceolata | reverse complement strand
CAAAACCGACATTCCTCCAAGTACGGATGTCAACCTTCCGATATCCAACCTTTCCCCGCCTCGTGACATCATAGTCGCCCGACCCGTCAGATATTCGAAGAATGCATTGACCTTCACCAATTGCACAATAGCCTCCCATGCCAAAGCATAGGACATGAACACCTCTCGGTATTCTACCCCCTCTTCTCTCAATGACAAGAATTACATCATCTTTCTCGCAAAATAATTTTACCAAAGGATGGAGCTAATGAACAAGAACGCTTCTACAAGGATGGATTAGAGGCCGCCCAATCTCTATTACCGCCAAGACAATCTCTACAATCATCTATGATGCACTTTCGTGGACCTCAGGAACCATTACCGAGGTCGGCATACGCCTGAAGAATGAGGGGAGTAGATACCTACAGAGCCACAAGGGAAATGCTCCAAAATCTCTTCCTTGACGCTTCATCGCCCACCTTATCGACTGGGGTGGGCTTCTATTCAAGAGTTAACACACTATATGTTTACGCCCAACAGATCAACTTGACCAAGGCCAGATTTCTTCACCTCCATCTCAACCTGGGGGCCATCATATTCAAGTGAATTAAAGCAAGGGTGGAGAAAGCCAAGAACAATTTCACTTGAAAGCGCCCTTCGTAAGGCTTCATCAATGCCCTCTCGAGACGACACGAATGTCAACTCTTTTCTAAGGAAGACGAACTCGACAGTAGAGCTGGAGAGGCAGCCTAACCGCTGCTCTTCAAAGAAATATTCAATATGAGAACAAGCGAAGATCAGAAAAGGGTCTACCGCCCATCTCCATAGACAAAGT
Organism: Codonopsis lanceolata; assembly: GCA_013146195.2. NCBI lineage: Eukaryota > Viridiplantae > Streptophyta > Magnoliopsida > Asterales > Campanulaceae > Codonopsis > Codonopsis lanceolata. The sequence goes on along the minus strand of JABEVN020003281.1, from coordinate 17,967 downwards.
GGCTAAGCCTCGGCCGATCTTGGTAACTCGCCAACATGGAAGCACATGACGCCGCCAGAACCTTCAAAAAGGCCTCTCGCAGTTTGATGAACAAGTGGCCATGTCCCTCCATCAAAAAGCCAAAGACTTGGCCGATGAGGCGTATCACCGCTAAGGGCCAAGATGAAGGGCAAAGCAAAGAAGACAAGGCCTAAGAAGTCATTCCAATCAAGAGAGCAAGCCAACGGTTAGGGAGAGAGATGAAGGAAGGTCAAAAAGACCAAATTCTCCAAATTGCACAACTCCATCACCTTCCCCAGCTCAAACTTCACAAGCCCAGCCACCTTCTCAAACTCAACAAACATCTTCTTCCCAGCCATCCACTCAAACCAAACAACCACCCTCATCTTCCCCTACACCCACTCCTAAACCTAAACGAAGGAGACTTCGTAAAACTTTCGAGGACCAATCACCAGCAGACACTCCTGCCTCTACCGATGAAGCAACTGAGTCTCCTATTCAGCCGCTAAGGAAGAAAAGGAGAACTGCCGGTACCAAGACCTCTACCGCCGCCCAACCCTCTACCGCCACCCAACCCACTACCGAAGCCCAGCCCTCTACCGCCACACCTAATCAACAACCCATTCCTCCTGAGTCATCTACTCAGAGGAATTCACCACCTCCGGAGGAGCCTATGCCTCGTGAGAGCCACCTGTAATCCCCACTCCTCCTCCTCCCTCACCCTTCAACTACTCACCTGACCCATCTACCCCTTCCTCACCTCACCAATCCCTACCAACTTCATCAACCACACCACAACCAACTCCAATCCCTCCCACAAAGCCAATAGACTCTGCTGCCGCCAAGTTCCTTTTCGAACTTTCTTCAGTAGCAGACCTATTCACCCCTACCCAACAACCTCCTCAACCTACCCTTCGCAAACCAAAATCCCTCTTCTACCCTGCCCCATCTTATTGGTTCTCTACCGACCCCTTACCCGAATCATCCCATATTAGTGACAATTCTGACACTAACATTGAGATTAATTCCCCACCAGCCCCTCCTCCACCTCCACCTCTAACCATATCTTCCTCTACCTCCTCATCCGACTCTTCCTCTTCTAACTCCTCTCCCCCTCGACCACAACAACCCTTCCCGCCAAAGATCTCCTAAGAAGTTATTCATATTGGCGCCGCATCACATCAACTCACCTACCAATGATGAAATTTTTGTCACCTACCGACGCCATATACGAACGGCTAGGCGCGCTTACCAGCATCACTACCGCTACTGCCGAAATAGCCACTGCCGCTTCCTAGGCAAATGACCGAACTACCGTTCTTCTTCGACAATTTCAAGAGGATGTCTGGACTCGCTTTGGACAGATACGACACGACTTCACAGATGTCAAGATCAACGTTGAAGCTCAACGAGATGAGTGTGTACGTATCTGCTCCTCCCTTTTCTACGAGCTTTTCCATGCCATTACTCTCCATCTCAAGAACGGTCGCCTCTCCCGTTTCTAGAGCTCAACCGCATTGCTCGTGACTCGCTTCACAACATTATGAATGCTAATCGTGATCGTGATCCGCCATCACGCGAGGAGAAGCAAATGAGGTCAATTAACGTAATGTCGATGGAAGAGAACATCGCCTCGTGAAGAACTTAACTACCGCTCTCGCTCCACTGCACTCCCACCGATGCGTATGACGAGTACGTATGTAATGGAAGAGCTAGAGAAAGAACAAAGGGAAAAGAAAGCTGCAGACAAAGGCAAAGGGAAAAGACCTTGGTAGTTTTTGTATCTTTTCTTCCCTTACCTTTGTATTTATCTCACATTTTGAAAAACTCTATGATATGTATACATCTTGTTTATAAATTCATAAGATTACTTGCTTTTCAAAATTGTCTTGTTTAAATTCTTGTTACTTTATTTTCTATATCTGTTTAGAATTTAAACAATCAGTTTAAATTTATTTGAACTGCTACTGATCTGTGTGCTGTTCTTTGACTTACTTATTCTTGTATGCACTTAGATTAGTTCTTACTCTTGAGGTGCTCTTCTGTTTTATAGAGGCATGTCTTTTGCTTCAATATATATAATTCTCTTAGACATGCTATTATCTATCACTTAGTCTGTTATAGCCCTCATTTGTAGTAATGATGACCAGATATAAATAGGAGGAGATTGTTGATTCTTACGATAAATTTATATCTGTTCAGTTCATTACATTAGTTTTATACTTCAGTGGCTAATCGGGCTGCGTATCGATTAGCGTGGCAACTATGTATAGAACTTTACCTTGTATAGTTTTTATAGGACTTTACAGTTCAATGAAGACCTCTCCTCAAGCTTTATCTAAGACCGCTCAACGCTTACAAACGGCAGACCTTGTGTCCACCTGAGTTATCATGACGTGTCCTATCCTTGAATGATTTATTGGATCAGTTTTAAATTTATCCCATCATTATTTGAATTTAAACTGAGACATTCCCTGACATATCAAGCCCGCCGAAAGCAGCTTTCCGAAAAGGTGAAGACTTTTCGTAGGAAAGCGTGAAAGGCATCTGCCTCCTACTGCTCGCAACAACTCTCGATTCGACACCTAAATCGCCCACTTTTGAAGATCTCATAAATCATTCTCTGCTCTAGATATCTGTGAAGACGAAATTCCTTGACTGACAGCCCCATGCATTTAATGCATTCATAAAAGAGCTGTTGAAGTATTCGTCTTCTCCAACGGATCTTTTGAAGTGCACCTGCTATAAATACTGCCATTGTAGACTGGAGAAAAAGAGAGAGACACTGTACAGAATCGATCGAACACTTAAAGGATTGCTCTGAAACTCCATAACTCCAAGTCTTACAGCTCAGTGCAATCAAGAGATCATCATTAGATCTAGAAGTCCTCGTTAAACAACAAGAAGCTGTTCATCAACACTTATTGTTTTAACTTCTTGTTGTTTACATTCATTATCTATAATTCTGCACGAATTAAATATCTTGTTTTTACAGATATTTAATTTCCTAGACCCCAAACACAAGTCAATATTTTGTACACGATCCATTAGGAATATTCTTGTAATAGAACTAGTGGAAAATATAGTACACTATTTAAATCAAAGGTTGACTGCCTTGGTGGTGGACGTAGCACTCTTTATAGTGTGAACCATCTCAAAATACTTGTGTTAATTCTTTACTGTTTGTCTACTATTTGAACTGTTTAATACTTTGATTGTCTTTATCCGTTTACAGCAGAACTTAAGTAACTTGTAAAAGGTCTACCGGTAGTCCTTATCGACAGATCTTGAACAACTACCTTGAAGGTCAACCACTACTTCAATCTTTTCAATAGATTGCAAGTACCCTTCCAAGGATTTACTAAAAAGTTTTAAGTGTACAATAAGCTATTCAACCCCCCCCTTCTAGCTTATTATTGTGCCCGTTGGGACCCACATAGGGTAAGTCATAAAGACTTAGTAAGTTACTAAAAATGCATGTTCATGTCATAGCATGGCATTTATCACAATTATGGCTCATGTTCGTCATATAGCACTTAGCACATTATTCACGTAAGTGAGTAAAATAAAATCATACAAGTAGGATATGATAAAGGCACGGCCGCTTCGTAGCTCCTGCAACAAAGTTTGTTAACCCAACATCGTGACTACGATGCTCGTGACTTCGCATCGATATACCGAACTCCGCCGGCTAATAGCAGCCTGTGACGCACGTATTGTTACGGCAAAGGGGCTACTTTCCCATTGCGGCCAACAATGGAGGTGTGTGTGAGGTCCCAGGTACGGCGATCCATAGCGAGCACGAATCTCTCAATTCGTGAAGGCGATGCATCGTCCTACCCTGACATAAAAATCAAACCAAATAGTGCCAGATGGACTTAATGCAATGCATAAATAGATATTTACTCGTCAAGACCAAATAATGATTGAATTCAACAAGAGCGAACTCGACCGACCAAGTAGGGTATTAATCTCTACAATAAATCATGTCAAGGCAATTAATTGCTCATAACTAAACAATCACAACAGGTTCAAATGCACATAATTAAACTCAACTTAGACTTGAGTAAACCCGACCAAACGGTGTCCAAACTTCGTAGGGATTGAAATTGGAGTTCAACATGTTCAAATCTTCCCTAGAGTCGACTCCGTTGAGTCTTTACTAAAAATTCCAAATTTTGGGTAATTGAAGCTATGTGCTTCACAACTCAACCTAGGCCATTACTAAGTTCATCTAGGTCATAATTTCATCAAGGCATTGTAATGTGATTCATATTCATCATAGGTTCCAATTTTGAGGATAGAACACATAACAACTTAACAACATACAATGTAGTCTTAAATTAGGGCATTCTCATATAGCACTTCTTCAAGCAACACATAAAATAGGTATCTCTAACATGTTCATAATCTTAAATAGACAAGATGAAAGATCATTACAACTTTTACTAGGCATAAAATCCTCCTATACATGCTCCTAGCAAGTTCATACTTTCAAAACACAAGAAGAAGGCATAAGAAGCATATATGTGTCCTCATTGACCTCATACATCATAAGCGTTGTTTCCTTAGGGTCAATGAGAACTAAAACAAAGAAGAAGAGAAGTAACTTACATGTATTCTACACCCAAGAAAGCAAAGGAGAAATATATTCGGTAGGAAATGCTCTACTCTTCAAGCTCTACACTTCTTATGGAGGTGGCTTGAGCAAAGGAAGAAGGAATGAAGGAGGACCAAGATGAGAGCTTCAAGAAGCCATGGGAGAGTCTTGAGGGAAAGGAATCCCGTTTTTGGAGAGTGAGAGTGAGAAATGAGGGTCAACTCTCCAGATTGTGGTGTATATTGGGTTAGAAACTTAGTGGGACAAGTGTCATTGAGTTGTAGTCACTTAAAATCGGATTTTTATGGTTTAAATGATCACTAAAGCTCTCTTAATCCACTCTTAAAACTTGTTAGAGATGTTAGGGTATAAGTAAGGAGGGTTAGGGAGGTTTAGGTGGGGTTTAGAAAAGGTTTTGGATAGGGGTTTAGGAGCAAAAATTGAAAACAGGAAAAACAGGATTTGGGGGACCTTGCGGACGCATGGTCCCCAAGCCTTGCGACCACATCCTCCCTGGATGCTCAACATGTGATTTTCTGGTTACCATGCGGGGGCAAGGTCATTCCACCTTGCGAGGGCAAGACCGGCAGATGCAAAATGGCTCAAAACTCAACCTAAAAGACCCCCAAACACTTAGCCAAATCAATGGGATTTCAAACCCCAACAAAAATGAGTTTAAAACTCATCACAAGCACCCTCAAACAACACCTGAACAATCCAAACGAAGGAGGGAAAGAAGGAGAACTAAACAAGCAATTGAACCGGTGATTCAACAAGCATGCGTACATGATTCTAAACATGTTAAGAGCATTATGAATGACTTATAGATGATTCTAAAATATATATAGACTAAGTAAACATGCTCACAAGCAATATGAATGCATGAACACAAGCAATGAATGGCTAGGGTGCCACATGCAAACCCCTCCATTCTTGATCACTTTGAAGAAGTGTACCTTGTGTAACTATTAGGGCACTTGGAATAATACTACCTCGGTCCATGTACCCTCTCGTACATCTGACAGCACGTTCCTGTTAACATTTTATATTACAGGAACAACACCATGACATCGATTGGTACCTCCTCTATCCCTTATGTGGCTTACTATGAGCACTTATGTGTTAACAAAGTGTTGGTTAAGCAAGAGATCTATATGACCATGTTTGTATTGATTGTGCATTGAAAGACTCGATGTATATATATAAGTATACATGCTTATTTATGTTAAATTCATGAAAGAATTGATAGGTATGTGTATATAGATATGCATACCTTTACATGATAAATTCCATGAATGAATCATTAAGTATATAAACAAGTTTATACACCTACACCTGATGATCCTATGAAAGACCTGATATATGTACTTGTCCTTGAATTGCTTGATATGTATATATGTAAATATACATACTTCTACTTGATTATTCCATGATTGTCTTGATATGTGTATGTATATAAATATGCATACTTCTACCTATTTAGTCTTTGGGAGACTTGGGATGTTTATATTTAATCATACGTCCATACTCAAACGATGATTCTTGTGACTTGCCTCCTGACTTGCTTGATTGTTTGTGAACAGGGAATTCACCCTGGTTCATCTTGGTAGTCTGGTAAAGGAACGATTTCTGAACAGTACAACTCGACTTATTGGATCTTCGTCGTTGTGACATGATTCCATTTACACTTATGACAATGTTTCATTTGTGTTATATTGTTTTGTAGTAGCGTACTGAGTCTTTTGACTCACTCTGTACTTTGCCTCTAGTTGCAGTTTCAGTAGCCACGTTGAGGCCGAGTAGATAGTGACTGTAGTAGATCGCAGCTGATTGATAGATCGAGATTAGATTGTGTGTTCGTGGTTGTAGCAGCCGACTTCCCCGAGTATTAGCTTGTGGAGTTCTATCTCTTTCAACATCGTTGATTTGTATATCATACTTTTCTATTCTTGTGAGATCGTTGTATTGTAAAGTTATTTAGACTTTACAGTCGAGTAGATCACTTGGGTTTTTCTATTGTTTCCTCCTTGGGCAGACGTGTTGTATCGTGCCGATGTTCGTGGATCTAGTTTTTATTTCAGTTGTCTCCCGGGCACGCTGTAGCTTTGGGGCTTTTCTTTATTCTAGTTGTTATTGTTGTTGGTTAACCCCTGATCGTGTCTTATTTTAAAGTTATTTCCTTGCAAGTGGACAAGACTATTGTAGAATAGCTTGGGAAGAAAGGGTCGAACCACAGAGACAAGAAGATCACAAATAGCAAGATTATCAGTGGCAATGTTATTAAACTTAGGGGGTTTTTATATTGATTTTATCTAAACTAAATATTATACTAAAGATAGCTAAATTAGCAGCAATCATAATAGGGAAGATCTGATGGTGGAGGGAAATCTAGGATTAGGATTTCACTTGTATCTATTCTATAGCTTATTTGTATAAAGTATCATTCAATTTCTTGGGTTTGTTCTCAAAAGATAGATATAGCCTGTCGAATTACCGTTCAGTCTCCATCTCCAAATCATTCGTCCATTCTATATCCTAGGTACAAGAAGATATGGATCCTAACTGTCACTTAGGTCATATATGGAACCTGACCCTAACTTATCACTCTCGTGCATCGATAGCTTCAATTTATCATGACGGTGAGCCAGTGTACGTCCTATGCATATTGGTCATGCAGTTATCCACACCTCTAGGCCTTTATTACTCACAATTACATTCATTTGTTCAAAGCGAGATAATAACAGGGGTTGATAAACACCATGATCAACAAGAATTGAATGAATAAAAATATAATTCAGCCATAGATTCGATACAAGTTACCTCCCAACTCCTAGATTAATGGATGATTAGTTCATCCTTGAAGATGAACTGCACACGGAGATGAATGAATACATGGATCGATCTTCAAGATTGTAATTACAACAACTAAACTATGTAATACACTTTAAATCCTACGCTAGAACTGTATAAAGCTACTTCTTGGACGTCCTTTGGTTTGGCTACCGTCCTTTATTTATACCATGGAGTTGTAGGGGAATAGGAGGTTCAATCCAGCTCGAAGACCTCCAAAAGTCGGTTCTGGGCACCTTGCGGTCGCAAGGGGTAATGACCTTGCGTCCGTAAGGTCTTGATTTTGGGAGGCCTGGTTTCTGTCCACCTTGCGAAGGCAAGGTCTAATAACCTTGCGGCCGCAAGGTGACCAGATTGTTTTTCTGCCGTTTTTCTTCAATTTACACTTTATCCCCTTCTTCGAAATCTTCAATAAAAGCTTCATAATTCATATAAATCCACCTAAAACCTTGAAACTCATAAAACAACTCCAAAACACATATCAGTAGCCTAAAGCCTCGTGGAATTGCTCAATTTAAGTCATAAAAGTACATGATATCGACGTATAAAATACATCGATCAAATACCCCCAAATTTAAACTTTGCTCGTCCACGAGTAAACAATACTTATAAATACAAAAGAAAACAAAAATAACGAAAAACTTTTTGGAGGGTGACACTATTTACGCTCCTCTAGAAACACACAAACTCAAGGAGACTCTTACGAGTGATTCGACTATGCAGATAAATACAAAAACTACTAAATACAGAAGCAGATAAAAACTATACTAAAAACAATAAAAAAAATCTTTTTGGATTCAACCTCAAGTCATCATAGCATGGCATAACAAAGTAGTCTTAGTCAGATGCTCACCACATGCATGCAGACTAATCACATAAAACAAGCTGACTTATACTCAAACTACTACCTCTTTTAATTTCTCCGCGTGTGTGTGATCACCAGTCATAGAGAATATCTTAATTAAATTAGTTTTATTAAGCTAAGCACCACATTCATTAAAAAAAATCATAGTTCTAATAAAATCAATGCAACACAGAGTATGAGATCTACCATCCAAACCCAGTCTATTACAGAAAGAGAGATCACCAAGGATTTTAAAAACTTATACATCAATCCCATGCACTTCTATGTATGACATACAATGCTCTCCTGACCCAATTACTTGCAATAGCTAAGATTATGCTAATACATTGAGCTTGCGGATAATATGAATATGAAGTGTAGATAAATTACATGCCTTACAATCAAATAAACAAACACAAGCATTGACAAGAAGATCAATAGGTCTTTAATAGCTTGTAATATAAGACAAAGGTGTAGGGGGATATGATGGAAGGGGAATAGAATACAAAGTGAGAGAGCAAGACTACTCTTTACCCCTAATACTTCCAAGCAAAAGGAAGTTTTTCCCATTAGGCTTGGACCTGCAAAGACCACAAGTGAAGGGAGTTCTTTTTCTTTTCTCTTCTTTTTTTCTAATCCCCCCCCCCAAACTTGTTTTGTACAATATATCAAGCAAAAAATATCTAATAATCTTTTTCAGTATAATTTTTCTAATGTATTTTTCTCTTGAAAGCCATGCTTTCATTTGAATCTTCTTCCACTCTTCTTCTTCCGTTTCATTTTTCGTCGATCTATAATTTTATTTTATTTTTGATCACGGGAAGAAAGAAGTCTTCGGAAAACTTTCTAGACTGAAAATTGGTACCATAAAATTAATTTCCCACCCACATCCTACTCTCTCAAAGGGTAGGCTAAAAGTGTATAGGCTAAATTGTTAAGTTAATGTGGGTAATAGAAATGAAGTCGAATGGGGGTTTAATGTGTGCTTAGCACACTCCATTCTTTTTAATTAGGCTCAAAGGGGACACTAGGGATATTTTTAGTAAAGGTCGGGAAATATTTAGGCTCAAACGATCCAAAGATGGCCTATATCATATCTTAATGTCAAATACTCATACGGTTTTAAAGCAAGTAAGACACATAAAATATCATATCAATTATGGAAGTTGTGGAATCGAAGATTTTAACATCACTGGATTTCACATAAGCATTCACTAAAACAGATGGTAGGGACAATCGAGACTAACATGTAGACACGGTTCGAAAGTGTTTTAAAACCATCATTTTTTAATCAATGTAGGATATCTAAAGAATTTTAAAACCAACATCATTTTAAAACCAACATCATTTTTCACTAAAAGTCTTTTATCTAAAGACTTCTAAAACCAACATAATTTTTTTAATCAATGTAGGATATCTTTTCTATTAGTAATAATAGTAAAAGTCTTTTATCTAAAATTAAAATCAATATCACTTTCTAACCAATGTGAGATATACGTCTTATATTGGAAATAATGGTAGAACTCTTATATATAAAGATTTTGGAAATCAACATTACTCTCTACCAAATGTATGATACATCTATTATATTGGTAATAATAGTAATTTTAAAACCAAGATTAATTTCTAACCAATGTGGGATACATCTTTTCTATTGATAATAATAGTAGAATACTTTGTAACCAATGTGAAATACATTCATCTATTCTATATGTAACAAAAAGTCTTTAATCTAAATACTTTTTAAACTAACATTTATTTTTAAACAATGTGAGATACATTTATTTTATTGATAATAAGAGTAGAAGTCTTTAATATAAGACTTTTAAAACTAACATCTCTTTCTAAACAGTATAAGATACATCTATTCTATGGTCATAAAAGTAGAAATCTTTTATCAAAAAACTTTACAAACTAACATCAATTTATAACTAATGTAAGATAAATCTTTTCTATTAGTAATATTAGTAGAGATGTATTTAATATTGGTTATAAATTGATTTTGGTTTTAAAATTCATTAGATTAAAAATCTAACATTTTATTACTAATAAAAGAGTTGTATCTCATATTAGTTTGAAAATATTGTTGGTTGTATATTTATATATATAAGACTTCTACTATTAACAATAGAAGAGATTAATAGTGGATATTAATATCTCATTATTGTATTAATTATTAATACATATTATTAATAGGTAATGGTTGAGAAACAATGAGTCACACATGAATGCTTGAGAATAATAATAGTATTATTGCTATAATAATAATAATAAAAATAATAATAGCAATAGTAATAGTAATAATTAAAATAATATTGAACAATTCTTATCATCATTGTCATAAATAAAAAAACATAAATTTTCATCCAAATGAAAGATTTTAACATATCTGCATAAGTAGACACCTTAAATTTTAGAATTTATGATATTAAAATATTTATTTTGAGACTTTTAAAATTACTATTCATATTCTAACAATGTGAGATACTTATTTTCTATTTCTATTAGTAATAAAAGTTTTAGACTTTTATCTAAAGGCTTTTAAAACAAACAACTCTTTCTAACCATATGATATACATATTTTCTATTGGTAATAATAATATTTTTGAAAATAACATTAATTTCTAGCAAATGTGTGATACATTATTCTATAATAATAATAATAGTATTTTATATAAAAACTTTTGAAATCAACATCTGTTTCTAAACAATATGGGATACATCTCTTCTATTGGTTATAATATAAAAATAATAATAGTAGTAATATTTTAATTAAAGAGTTTTGAAACCAACATCTCTTTTTAAACAATGTGTGATACATATCTTGTATTGATAATAACATAAAAATTCTTTTATCTAAAGAATTTTATAACCAATATCGGTTTCTAAATAATGTTGATCTCTTTGTAACTGAGCTGGTCGGCCCAATAGGCCCAAGATACAAGTCATGTGCTCGGCACGCAGCCACCAGTCACGAGCAGCACACGTGCAATCTAAGATTCAGACCATTAAGAAATAGGCAGCGAGCTGGGGGCTTAGCATCCAGCGGGCAAGGTTGCGTGCCGGGCTTACCAATGCCCGACCAAGCAGACTTACCATGCTCGCTTATGAAGGAAACGGTTGTCTTGAATGTGGGCAGTTACTTCTGAGAAACTCGCCACCATTACCATGATGAGACCGTTATGATGAACGCGGTAGTTAATGTGGCAGTTAATGTGCCCGCCAGGTATGCCACCACTCTTAATGGGCAATTACTCTCCGGCACTAGCTATAAAAACCCCTCTAAACAAAGGAGGGAGGTACGTGATTCTGAATAATGGCCTAAACTCTGTCAAATTGTTTGCTCAAGCTAATCGCTAAGCTAACTCTTACGCCGGAGGGCTTTTGCAGGGAGTGCCCCTGCCTAGTTCACCGTTTTTTACTTGTTTGTAGAGTCAGGCCTTAGTGATTTTGGATAGATTGAAAGCCAGTTATATAGTCAAGGAATCCCAGTGTGTCCTACGATAATTTTGGATACATCAGTTGGTTCCATTACCGGGAAACGTTTGTTTCTCGATTGCTTCTCAAGTGCAATCTTTGTTTTCTGATAACTTCACAAGCTTTATTCATGGCGGAGAACGGTGTTAATGGCGGTAACCAGGAGGAAGTGCATACTGCAACCCCCAGTCTTAACCTTCCGGCTGGCAATAATTTACCTCCTCCACCACCTCATGATGCCTGTCATCAGCTCAATCAGCGACGAGGTTTGGATTCTTTAGCCAGGACTGCAATGGCTACTGTTGGCTTGGCCAATGAATTTCGGGAAGAGGCTCTGCGCCAGAGGGCAATATATTTGGGGCTGTAGACACCCCAATTTCGTACCCCTGGTATGTGACTGACATAAAATATCAAGAACTGTTAAAACTTAACGAATGTCAAGTTGCAGGAGTCAAAAAATGCAAAAGGAAAAGCAGGATGCGCGAAAGCTGAACTGTGGGGGAAAGTGACAAATTTTGAAACTCCAAAAGGAGCTTGGTGCCGCATGACACCCTTGGTGCCGCACCAAGCATAGCCTTGGCCGCACTCATGGGGTTTCTATTCATCTCTCTCACAATGAAATAGTACATTTGTTAAAGCACGGTACAAGCTGTTGATGCAGTCGAACAAACGGAGAAATGCCCAATGTCCTACCTCTCCAAGATAAATAGGAGGCCCGGCTCCCGGTTACTGAACATTTTTCCTCCGCGATTTTTAGATCACAGCGAAGCTCTGCTTCGTTCTTCAGTTAAAATTAGTACGAGAGGTGCGAGATAGGTGAGTGGAAGCCCCTATAATCTCCAAACCCCGTCCAAACTCTGCCAAATCAAAAACCCATAGGTTATAAGTGATCCCTAGCCTAGTTGTTAGGTGTCCACCTCACATCCCCCAAAAATCCCAAAATAAGCCGTTACTGCCGAGTAACGAGCTAAAAAGTCAAAACTAAAGTCTAGGTTCGCCCAACTAGAAAGGCCAAAACCTACCCAAATAAAGCCGCCACTGCCTCGAGTTGATAAGCCCAAACCTCAAAACATCAATCAAATCAAGTCATCCGCTCAATTCAAAACAAAAAGACTCCCTCTCCCGACGAAGGACAGGCGACACACCGCCGCTCTAAAAGGTAATACCTTTAATGAGCGTATTTTATTTCATTTGTATTTTTTCCTTTTATTTATTTTTTAAAAAGTTGTTATTTAAATCTGGTGCAATGTAGCCAATATAAGCCGTTGTGCTACCCGGATTAGATTAGGAAATATTATGTAAAAGAGCTGTTATAATGGCCAAATATTCTTAAATATGTTTGTAATTATTGAAAGGAGACTGCGAGTCCAGTAAATAATGTAGCCACGAATGTATTCTGTTTAAATTTCCCTTGTCAAAATATGACCTTATTTATTTGCTAGATAAATATAACAATGAGCATACTTCACCTAAAAACATTTTGAGATCGAAAGGGCGAGTTGGGTGCCTAGCACCTTCCCTAAACTCGTAACTTAGCCCCCGAACCCGCTTTCTAAAATCTCCGGTTTTCTTTTCGGTTTTCTTTTATTTTTGCCTTAAAATAAAGGTGGCGACTCTAAAACTTTCGATCCAAGGGGCCTCGCAACATTCCCTCTTTGCACTTTCCGTTTCCCCTAAAAAGGGAGATACTGGAATGGAGGGGTGATGCATTCCCATATCCTCGTATCCCCTAAACAAGGGATAACTTGTCGCTGGAAACCCATAGCTCCCATAGTGATCCGATTGGGCCATAAGGCTATTTTCAATAAATCCATAAGTGGGGGCGTCGCAATATCCTTTCTTGCACTTCTCAGTTTTCCCTGAAAAAGAAAAGGGGAGAATGGGAATGGAAGGGTAATGCATTCCCATATCCTGTTATGCCTGAACAAGGGATAACTTGACATGGGAAACCATTAGTTCCCATTTTGGATACAAAATCCACTCAAGGCAACCGAGGCACATTCCAACGTGCTAACATAGACGCACTCCTCTCGCACTTGGATTTCGCTCTTCCCCTAAACAAGGGAGGGTGGAACGAGCAAGTGGTGTCCCGCATCCGCACGTGCACGCCGAACCCCTATCCAGCGCAGGCGTGCGGGTCGCACCCCTGAACCTCAATGCTGGCGATTACTCGGGGAAGTTGTTTTATTTTAAATAAAATGGAGGGCTAGACTCATAAAATAAAACCTTTTTGTTTTTTTGTTTCTCGGCCGCAGTGATGCTCGTTATATTAATTTACGCATTTCAATAAAGTGTTCCCATTACGGTCGTGGGCTATATTTGTGGATATGATCCTCCATCCGACAGCCAGCCTCGCTCCGATACTCAAGTACGGACATGTTCGAGAGTATAAAATTTTTTTTTCGAAAAATAAAAAAATATGTATATATCTATTATATATTACAATAAATTCCGGGCAGCACAACAAAAGAGCTGGGGCTTTACTTCCGGCTCTATTTTCTTTCATTTATTTATTTATTTCAGTTCATTTTCTTTTTCACTTTATTCTGTACATTTGTGCATATATGCATTCATGCTGTCATTTTATTTTGGGGGCATAGGACCAAATTTGTAATTAATAGGGATAGATAGTTTCCCCGCTTTTCTTTCTATTTCTTAAAATGGTATGCTTATATTGCTTGCGCCAAAAATAAAAAGCCGAGAAAATCCACATATAACAAAGAAGACAGCCAAATTTTTATTTTCGTTACATATCTCAGAAAAGAAATAAAGGTTTACTACTTTCTAGATACCGCACACACGCGTACGCATATAAATATATTCCGAATCGTTACCCTACACCATGGCCACTACCCCTCGCATAAGCTAACGTTAGAATGCATATAGTCTTGCAGACACTTCACGATCGACCGGTTTTTTGCTGCTTTTTATTTCAATTGTGGGTCGCCCCCTGTCAAAAAAAAAAATCAAATCAAAAAATACATATATCAAAAAAATGTGCAAGTTAAAAAAAAAATATAAATATAATAATTGCAAAAAAAAAAATACAATATAAGTAATAAACAGGGGCTGACTTATAATTCTCAAATGCCCGACCTAGACCATTTCGGATGGTGAATCCTGGAAAGAGTATAGGCCCTTCGCTCGGGACCTACCAAGTCCCTGGGAGTCGAAAGGCGTGTGGAATACGTTGGTCATATACTGAGAAAGAATCCACTATTCCGTGAAAAGTCCTCCGAGATCGGCCAAAATAAAAGTGTGCTTATCCTGGCACAATTGTGGAACATGAAAATAATAATAATAAAATAATAAAAAAAGGCACGCTGTACTTCAAGCCTGATAGCCTCCATCCAAATTTCCGATACCTACCAAACCCCATTTTCCTCGAGACTGGCCTCGAATTTGGAAAGGCAGACAAGATCGGCCTAAGTTGATTCGGGAAGATAGGCGTAAATCGATCGAGGGTATCCGCTTTCGCATCGACGATCAGATGTAAACAAATACCGATACGCATTCAGATAGTATGGCGAAAAGTGAACAAGCCTCGCTCGCATGGGTACGATACATGGGCTCCTGATATGTCCGATCTAATGCAAAGAAGGGTTAGATCGAATTTGGGTGCAACAGCCGACCGAATAATGAGTCAGATGGCTAGTCTGGTACATAGTCTAAAATCCAGTGGTGAGGTGAATTCTTCCCCTACTATTCCCCAAGAAGCATCCACATCTCAGGTGCCTCCAAACCCAATCCCTCAGCCAAACACCAACCCACCAAATACTACCACTATCCCAAATCCCAATCCTCCACCAAGTCCCTATTACCCAAATATATATCCTTACCCGCCTTATTCACCATATATTCTCCCAAACACCCAGAACCCAAATGACCTCCATTTTCCTATAACTAACCCACTCCTAAATAGCCCACACATAGACCCGAAAATCTTTAACCCGCCAGGCCAAGTTACCACATATTTACCTCCTAATGATCCTGGTCGCCCAGCTGAAACTCCCAATAACCCACCAACACAAAATCCATACACTACCCAAAACCCACCAACCCAAAATCCATATATTACCCAAAACCCACCAAGCCAAAATCCTTATATTGTCCAAAACCCAATAACCCAAGACCTTTATCCAACCCAATACCTATATCCCACTCAGAACCCTCATAATGCCCAAATTCCATTAACCCAGAATCCATATATTACCCAAAACCCACCAGCTCAAAATCCCTACCTTCAACCAGAAAATAACCCAGCTTTCCCAAATCCAGCCAGTATATACCAAAAACCAACTCCCCCAGCCACCAAAATGGAGGCCGACATGGAAAATATGAAGGCCATGATGCTGAAGCTCCTTAATAAAGGGGAATTTTCTACTCGGGCCCTAACATTGCAACCATCAGCAATACTTCCCTCAAAGTTTAAAATGCCCGACATAGAAAAGTTTGACGGGACTGGATGCCCCATATCCCATTTAAGATCTTATTCCACCGCATGCGTCACGGGAGCTAGCTTTGAAGCTATGGCTTCCAATTTTCACCTCACCCCTCGTAGGAGCGCTAAGCAATGGTTAATGCCGCTCGATAGCAGCATTCATGAATAATGGGACCGATAGTCGAAGCATTCTTGAAAGGTACAAAGACAACACCACCTTAAAATAGGAGGGACCTTGAATCGCACACCCAACTAGAAAAAGGAAACCTCGCTACGAAGTTTAGTGTGGAAGAGAAAGTCGGCACTGCACTCGACATGCACTGATCCGGCCGAAAGTCATGTCGGATGTTCATCAAAACCTCCAACCCATTTACCTGAACATATGCGGTACCTCCCATACCAATTTCAAAGAAATAGTGGAGATAGGAGCCCGTATTGATGATCGATATACTGACCGGCCAACTAAAAACCAATACATCTCCTAGTTCTTTCGTTACTCCAAAGGAAAGACAACCGCATGCCTCCAAATATGGTGTGGGAATGCTTCAACCCCATTTTCTACCCAAAATTATAGCCTGCTCCATGGTATTATGGGTCGAACGGGTCTGGCCAATACAAGTTGGGAGCAAATAATGGTCTGCCAGAACTTCGTAAATCGAACAGGGAAAGCCAAGATTTGATGAACCGCAAGCTCCCGCCTCAGATACCGCTAGGCTAATGGCACATGGAGTGTTAAAGCCATTGGAAATTATAAGCACCTGACCCTCGGCTTAGACTTTGGAACCATGCCTAGTACTTGTGAATATCATCGCTCAATGGTCACCTCACCGACAAATGTTACACCCTAAAAAATGCTATCCATGACCTAATAGATGACAAGGTTATTGAAAAGCCTCCACCTGCACACAAATGTAGTCAATAACCTCTACCTCAAATCAATATGATTGAGGTTGATGAAAACCCTTCCGTGTCTAAGTAAGTTTGAAATAAATAAACAACCTACTCCATATATCTCTCATTCCTATTCCTCCACCTTATCCATGAAAGAGCTTAACCGTAATGATCTCTTGGGACACCCTCCTTGGTAGCCAAAAAGCTCAGAACATTGAAAAAGCCACTTGGGCTGGTGGAGATGTTAGCCACCTTATCCGATCTGCCGAGCCTACCAAAGCACTCGAAAGAGGTGACCACTCGAAAGATCATAATGACATCAGTAAAACGCGTGGAAGATTCTTTATTAGCTCGATGAAGAAAACTCAAGCCAACATTTCCATCCGGCTTACTGTGCTTCCAAGACCCAATCGCGGATACATCTGCAAGTTCTAAGCCAAGCGGTCGTTCCTATTGAAACCTCCCCAATGAGCTCACCCGTATGATCGGAACATTCATTTCGAACGTAATAATGTTTACTAATCTAGACCCGCCTGTGTGGAACTAACCACATTGATGCTCTTCACATCACGCTGAATTGGGAGAAACGGTTCCCCCGAGTTTTGATAGATAATGGTCTTCACTGAATGTATGTCCACAAAGACAACTAGCCAAGTCTGGGATAAAAATATCGAACTCACTCCTTCCTCAGCAGACAAGCTTAAGGCATACGACAACACCAATGATGTGTCTTGGGTGGTTACTTTAATGTTAACTGGTTGGGCCCTTAAACATGCCGCTTGAGTTCCAAGTCCTCGATATACCAACCACCTTAGCTTGGTTGTTGGGACGCCTGGATTCATGGGGTAGCCTCTTCATTACACC
>JABEVN020003280.1:0-18784 GCA_013146195.2 Codonopsis lanceolata | reverse complement strand
TTTTGTTTACTATGCAAATAATATTAATAATTTGTTTAGTGTAGTAAATAATTATAGTTTCTATGTCGGATTGAGAATTTGAAATTATATAAATTGACAATGATTTACAATTCGATCCTATTTTGGCCTTCAAATTTTTTCTTCAAAATTTTATGAATTTATATTATTTTAAAAAATTAATTATGTTTTTTTCCGCACTTTGTTTGATATGTATAAAGTCTAATTATCACCACGGTGATAATTGATAATTAAATTGATGTTATTTAATGTTAATGTTTATTGATGAGTTTTCTACATTGTACATATATATTAGAATGGTAATCACCCACAGTGATTCGATGCACTGTTTGAAAAACATTAAAATTTATGTGTTAGAAAAAAGAAAAATATCCACAAATATTTATCTTGTTCTTGTACACATGATTAAATTAAATTATAACTCATTATTAATTTAGTGGAGTTACACTTACATGAGAATCTTCGTTATGTATATTTATTATTTAGACAATTTTTTTAACTCTTGTATATCTCTATTATATTTAAGTTCTTGTTCCCGTTAATTTGCAGTCGCATGCTTCATCACCACGCCTCTCTCAATGGTACCAACTTCTCGAAATGGCGTGAGCGTTTAAATTCACTTTGGGTGTTCTTGATCGATCTTGCCTCCAAACGAAAAACCTTGCATTAAGCGCAAAAGTACCAAAGAGGATAAGGATCTCCATAAATAGTGGGAGAAAAGTAACATTGAGCCTATGTTCATGCGAATGACAATTCTTTGCAAACATCATGACTCTTTTCTAAAATGAAATGGCTAGGGAATTCATGGAATCCATTGCGAGGCGGCTTTAAGCTGAGATAAGTCCTTTGCGAGGGAAATTAATGTCGAGAACTCACTACTATGAAGTTTGATGGTGCACGGTCATGCACAATCATATTATTGAATGCAAAATCTTGCGGCTAAGCTTCAAATTTAGGAATGAAAGTGGATGAGAATTTTCTTGTCCAGTTTATCCTAAATTCTCTTCCTCCACAATATGCATTCCCTTTTCAAGTGAACTATAATTCCATTAAGGAAAAGTGGGACGAGTGAATGAACTATCTAACATGCTAGTTCAAGAGGAAGCAAGGCTAACTCAACAAGGTGTTAATGTTGCGCATCTCACAATTCAAGGAGCAAATCATAAGTTTGGGAAAAAAAGGCCGGAAAAGGCCGAGGAAAAGAGCACCACCCAAAATGAATAATAACGTCCAACCCCTCAAGTCAAGGCAAAGAAAGAAGAAGTTTGTCGTTTCGCAAGAAATCTAGACACTTCCGAAAGATTGCGGCGTCGTAATTGGTTTGAAAGTAAAGGTAATCCTTTGGGATTCGTAAGTTTTTCAGAATGTAACTTCTCTAATGTGCCTTCAAATTCATGGTGGTTGGATACAGGTGCTAATGTTCATGTTTCTAATTCGATGCAGGGATACCTTACAACCCAAATCATAAACCCAACTGAAAACTTTTTATTTGTAGGAAACCGGCAATAAAGCTCATGTCGAAGCTATTGGAACGTATCGTCTTGTTCTTGCAAAAGGACATTATTTAGATTTATTTCAAACTCTTTATGTTCCATCTATTTCCCGCAACTTAGTTTCAGTTTCAAAACTTGATTTACAAGGATTTATGTTTGATTTGGGTACTGGAAGTTTCAATTTATATAAAGATTCTATTAAATTTGGTTATGGAATTCTTGTGGATGGTTTTTACAAATTTACTTTGTTTTCTCCATCCTTACTCTCGAAACCAATTGACTCTGCATCATAATGAAGGAAGCGTACATCATGTAATGAAAAAGGACTCTTCACTCTTGTGGCATCGAAGTTGGGACATATATCCAGTGAGCGACTTCAAAGATTAGTAAAAGATGGGGTTTTACCGAACCTAGATTTTCTTGATTATCATGAATTGTGTGGATTGTATTAAAGGCAAAAGCAACAAAACACACAAAGAAAGCCACAAGAAGTTCTCAGCTTCTTGAAATAATACATACAGATATTTGTGGACCTTTTGATGTTCCAACGTTTGGGGGAGAAACATACTTCATCACCTTTATAGATGATTATTCACGTTACTGTTATCTCTATCTATTGCATAACAAATCTCAATCTGTGAATTTTGTCCAAATATTCATAACCGCGGTTGAGAAGCAATTAGAGAGAAAAGTGAAAATCATAAGGTCGATAGAGGTGGAGAATTTTATGGCGGTATGACAAACAGGGACAACATCACGGACCTTTTGCCGCACTCCTCGAACAACTTGGAATTGTAGCTCAATACACAATGCCGATTCTCCATGGCGAGAATGGTGTAGGCGAAAGGAGAAATCGCACGCTTTTGGAAATGGTTAGAAGCATGATGAGTCATGCTAAGTTGCCCGATACGTTGTGGACATATGCTCTTCGTATGGCGTATATATTTTAAATAGGGTTCCCATAAGCAGTTCAAAGACTCCTTTTGAGGTGTGGAAAGTGGAAACCTAGTTTAAAACACAAGTTTGGGGGCGACCGGTTGAAGCGAAGGTATATAATCCTCAAGCAAACAAATTGGATTTGAAAACCATAAGTGGTTATTTCATTGGTTTTCTGAAAAATCCAAAGGGTATATAATTTATTGTCTAACCATAAGCTGCGAATTGTGGAAGCGGTAATGTCAAATTCATTGATGATGGCATGATTAGTGGGAGTATATTTGTGGAAGATAAGTGTTCACGAAGTTAGGGTAACAATCCCATTACCCAATAATCAAGCGGACAATGTGAATCCTTCCATCGTTGAGCGTTAAGCGTCGAAGGATCACTGTGGCTCCACTCATCGTTGAACCGATAAATGATGAAGAGCCACAACCACATCAACCACAAACCCCCTAATGAAATCATTGCTAATGAAGAAATTGTAGAACAAGCACAAGAACCGCACTAAGAAGATCTCAACGAGAAAAAGCGAAGTGCTATCCATGATGATTACATTGTTTATCTACAAGAATCGATTTTGACATAGGGATAATGAAAGACCCGGTTTCCTATTCACAAGCCATTATAAGTAATAATTCTGATAAATGGATTAATGCCATGAAGGATGAGTTGAAATCAATGGCAGATAATCAAGTCTGGGAATTAACTCATTTGCCGGAAGGACACAAACAGTCGGGTGTAAATGGGTCTACAAGACCAAACGCGACTGTCATGGCAATATTGAGCGATATAAAGCTAGACTTGTAGCCAAAGGTTTTACTCAAAAAGATGGCATAGATTACAAAGAGACTTTTTCTCATGTGTCAAAGAAAGACTCTCTCAGAATTATTATGGCCTTAGTAGCTCATTATGATTTAGAGTTACATCAAATGGATGTGAAAAAAGCATTTCTTAATGGTGAGCTACAAGAAGAAGTTTACATGCGCCAACCCCAAGGTTTTACCTTGGAAGGACAGAAGACATGGTCTCGCAAACTTAAGAAATCAATTTATGGACTTAAACAAGCCTCCCGACAATGGTATTTAAAATTCAACGAAACCATTAATGCTTTTGGTTTTGAAGAAAATACTGTAGATCCATGCATATACCTCAAGATATTAGTGGGAGTAAGTTCATATTTTTGGTTCTGTATGTTGATGACATATTATTGGCAAGTAGTGATCTTGGCTTAATGCATGAAACCAAAGCTTATCTTTCTAAAAATTTTGAGATGAAGGACATGGGTGAAGCTTCCTACGTGATTGGGATAGAAATATTCCGTGATAGATCACGTGGATTACTTAAACTCTCCCAGAAAACCTACATCGAAAGAGTTTTAGAAAAATTTGGAATGGCAACATGTACTGCGGGCGTTGCTCCAATTCAGAAGGGAGACAAATTTGGTCTCTATCAATGTCCTAAAAATGAATTGGAGCGTAAGCAAATGGAAAACATACCCTATGCTTCTTTAGTAGGAAGTTTGATGTATGCACAAGTTTGCACAAGGCGACATCGCCTTTCTTTGTTGGTATGTTGGGAAGATACCAATTAAATCCGTGAATGGATCATTGGAGAGCTGGAAAGAAAGTTTTGAGATACTTACAGGGTACGAAGGATTATTGTCTTACATTCAAGAAGTCAGATCAATTAGAGTTGGTTGGCTATTCAGATTCCGATTATGCTGGATGCAAAGACACTTTAAAGAGCACTTTTGGTTATGTTTTCTACTAGCTGGAGGAGCAATCTCATGGAAAAGTGCAAAAGAGTCTATTATTGCTAATTCCACGATGGAAGCTGAATTTGTAGCTTGCTTTGAAGCTACAAATCATTACTTATGGCTGCGAAATTTCATCTCAAGATTTAGAGATTTGAATTTTGTCTCTGGACCGTTGAAACTTTATTGTGATAATGCTGCAGCAGTATTTTTCTCTAAGCATGATAGATACTCTAAAAGGACAAAACACATGGACCTTAAGTATCTATCGGTGAAGCAAGCAATTCAGAAGAAACAGTTGTTCATTGAACATATAAGCACAACACTTATGGTTGCAGATGCACTTACGAAGGGGTTACCTCCTAAGACTTTTCATGAACATACTTTAAGTATGGGTCTAGAGAGTGGTGACCGATTATTAATTTATCGCTTATTATGCTTATACATTGAACTTCTATTGAGCTCTTATTTATGACATTCTGAATTTTATTTCTGTTTCCATATTTTGTATACTTTATGTGAATGGATAATTGATAACATAAATAGTTCTTGAAGAAAGAACATTATTGGACCCTTATCCCCTTGCTTAAAAGGCCTAGTAAACTAAGTTATTTATGTTGTAGTACATGGAAGGAACCATGTAGAAAACCTGATAATGTGGAACCTCTATGACTCTCATGGATAGCTTATTTTGCGAAGGTATTATGTTAACCATCATGTTATTATTTTAGTAATTATGCGCGCCTTATGTTTTTCAAGATTAACCATTAAAGGATTATCACTTTGACCAAGTGGGAGACTGTAAGATATATTTCTTACGGTGCAAGAAAATCTATATATGGTCAATATGTGAGAATCACGGTTAATTTGGAAATTACTAAATTATAATAAATTTGGTTTGTAAAAAGGGTAAGTTTCCTAAATAAGCTCTACCTCAATGGACGGTTGAGATTAAAACCCTAATAGGAATTTGGTCCTCCCTTTGCCTATAAAAGAGATGTAATACCCATCATATTCATCTATTATGTTAAATCAACTCATTAGGGTTTTAGGCCAAAAGGGAGAAACTATATTCTGCCTCTTTTTCTCTATTATACTGCAGATTTCAAATCAAGGGCAAATTACTAGAAGCAATATGTCTTTATCAGGTATTTTAATTAAGAGTATTTTGTATGTCATTGTGATTTTTATTGAGTTCAAGATCTAAGGCTTAAGATTATTAACTTACATATGAAGCATAAGTTGGATTTTTATCAATAGCCTTAATTTTGAATTATGTTCTATTCATGTTTGTGCAAATATAAAAGTCCACTAATGAATTATGAACTGATACGAGAGCATTAATAGTAGTTGCGGCGTCTTCACAGTAGTAATATACACTTAAGTCTCTCCATTATCCAAAGTTAAAGGTCTAATGTATCGAAAATGAACATGTAAAGGGTGACGCCGTAAAATAAAAGTTCTATATATACTAGCATAGCAATCAACAGAAACCTAATCTCCCCTAAATTAAAATAAAATAAAAAGGAAAAAAAAAACCCCTAATCCCTCATCTTATTCTCTCTGCGGCGGCACCCAGCTCACCAGCGAGAATGGGCGATGAAGAAGATGAAGGCGATTTTCTTGTAAGTAGCTGTAATCTCTTAGTTTCTATATCTCATATATTTCTTCTTGATTAATGCCGACTCATTTACTTCATGTTAAGCGATTATATCAATTTTGGTTGAGCAATAACTTGAGTATAATAAAATCCGAATATATAATAATAATTATCGCTAGATTTTTTCGTGTTACATAGATCTGATGATACTAAAGTTCTCTTTGGATTTAAATATATATAAGATTCTAAAGTTTCAATTCATTGAATGGAGGGCTGACTTCTGTTTTCGTTTCTTGGTTTTTCTTAATTTTCAGAAGTGTTTTTGACATTTTGTGTTGATAAAGATGGGAACTTTTGGGTCATTATTCATGGCATTTCTGGGTATGTGATGCATGTGACTGCAAGGTAAGATCTTTGAATATTTCTACCTGTTCATTCAATTTGATGACTGGCATAGAATTTTTTTTCTGCATTGGAATTTTACTATATTTGAAAGGGTATACTGAATTCTTCTCTTTAAATGTTTCTTTTATAGCTGTACTGAGTTTCGTTTTAGATCTATGACTTCCGTAAATTTCTCTTGTTTGTATGCATCCTATGCTCACCACATTTCCATCTTCTCTACAATGAAATATGATAGAAAAAGACTCTTTCCATCTAAAAACGTGAGTCTTCTCTGACCACCTGTAATCTGCATAAGCAGATATTGACTTGATCGGATCTATTTAAAATCAATTTAGGTAGCTAGTGACATTAATAGTTATGCAAGATAATGAAATAGATGAAAGGAAAATCTTGTATTTCAACATTTATACCATAGTTGAGCTAAACTTTCCCTAAATGTGTATACAATGAGTAGTTTTGTGAACTCTACCAAAGTATTTACCCCATAACAGAAGATATTGAACAATCGAAAAAGAAGACATGTTTATGATGGTTATGGCCAAGCTCCCAAAATATAATTTAATAGCATTCATAAACATTAATATATTTTTATTTCCAGTTACACTATAAATCACCAAAATATTTTGATTTACCCAAATTTAGTTGATTACATGTCTATATAGATAAAGCCTAGCTAGTCTAAAAGTATTAAAATCCTGCAAAAAATTGTTTTCCTAAAATAGTAATGATGCGTCCAAATTTATTAGGGACACGCCGGGCTTCTCTAACTAGATATCTGGCTTTCAATCTATCCGACATTTTCAAGGCCCCACTCTACAAACAAGTAAGAACGGTAAACTAGGCATGGGCACTCCCTGCAAAAGACCTCCGGCGTGTGAATTAGTCTAACAGCCAATTGAATAAACAATTTGACAGAGTTTAGCCTTATAGAAATCAAGTACCTCCCTCCTGTGTTTAGAGGGGTTTTTATAGCCTGAGCCAGAGACTGAGTAACCGCCATTAAGTGTAGTGGCATGCTTGGCGGGCACATTAACTGCCACATTTATCACAACGGTCTGGACATAAAAGTAGTGGCGAGTTTCTCGAAACTGTCCACGTTCAAGACAACTGTTACTTTCATAATCAAGCCTGGTAAATCTTGCTCGACGAATACTTGCCTGCTGAGTAGATCCCCAGCTCGTTGCATTCTTGCTTGCTGGGTGTTAAGCTCCTAGGTCGCAGTACGTTTATGGTCGCTGCCCGTTTCTCCATGTTTGAATCTTAGAATGCATGTTACGCTTGATCGGTGAATCAGTGCCTATTGTATCACTGATGAATGGGTCTATGGCTTGTGGCGGGAGCTGCTCTATTTTGAGCTAACGGTAGCCCCCTGCTCTTTGTTCGGTGAGTATTCATGCTCGGTGCAAGGAGAAGTATCTTGAAGTTTTCCAAGTCTGATCATTTCAAGAAATGAATTATTTTGTAGACTTCTCCCAGTCTCGTCCTTGACTGAATGTTACAAGTAGATGCCAGCCCAAAGAAATTTGACCTTGAAAAGTCGAGCCGCCGTCAGCCGTCTTGCACCATCACACGGGTTCAAACTTCAAGGCTTCATTTAATGCACCGCCTCGGCTTCCGTGCCCTAATGATGATATTCCCTTGGAATAACCCCCAAACGGCGGTTTCCCCTTATATAAAAGCGGAAATCCCTCCTCACTTCAAACTTTTTTTATTTCAAGCAATTTCGGAGCCAAAAACCCCCTCTTCTGCATTCAAAAGCAACTTCGGAGCCAGAACCACTTCTTATTTCTTCGGTCAATTCGCGCAAACGAAACTTCTAAGATCTTCTTCAACTCAATTCTTCTACACCAACAAGTATTCTTCGCTCTTTACTATTAATCTTGTTGTAATTTTTGTCTGTATTTTTATCGTTAGAATCCCACATTAGGGTTCAATGATGCCGTCTGAATACATATGACTTCTGTTGTGATTAATCTGTTATAGCCTAGGGCTAGTAATTAATCTGTCAAAAACTTAAGCTCCTGATACTCGTTTCCTCTTTGTCCATCTTTTATCTGTTACAAACGTATCCCACTCCATACGGAGGAATCGAGGAATACCTGATCGGTGTCCCGTTCACCGGTCTTAAGATAGGCCCTTGCCATGGGTTTTTACTTGAACTGCTCTTGCCTAACTACCCGATCAAGGTTTAATGTGTATTCCTCGGTTCCCTGTTTCATGTAGGATGTCTTCCAGCGACGAGACTAACTCTGAAACCGAAGGCGTAGCTACGATCACGGAGCCTCCACTGAAACCGAGGAGAGCTCGGAAACAGGATCTTCCAGTTCTGAAGAGACCGAGCTAGAAGAGATTTCCTTAGTCCATCGAGAACCCCAATACTTTACAGAAGAAACCTTAGATCCTTCGAATTCCATAAGGGATACAATGATCAGAGACTGGCAAAACACTTCCGATGAAGGCGAACAGGCTGAAGATAACCTCCCCAGCGTCTCCTCCCCACTTAAATGAGATGACTTGACCTGCGAAGGCGATGTTTCTGCATGGTTCTACTCTTTGGGTATGGACCCCAAAAATTACCGAGTAAGAGCCTTTGATCTAGATATCGAAAAGAAAAGGCACAGTTACCAAGGAGATCGAATGGTGTTCTACTTCGACTTCTTCCTAATAGGCCTTCGTCTTCCATTAGATCCCTTTATTGTATAATTCTTGAACCTGACCAACTCTCTCCCCTACGACCTGACCCTTACAACAGTGAGGTTTCTGGTCGCATACACTGTCGCATGTAGGCTACTCGGGTTTGAGCCCGAAATGACTTTATTTAGAAATTTTTTCTTATTTTCCTTAGACAAAAAATCTTGGCGCATTACAGGGTGCTCAAACCCCAATTACTTCAAGCTTTTGAGTGACGGACCCAACAAAGTAGACGCCTGGGATGGAAAAGTCTTGTTAGTTGAATCACGAGTAGGATGACCCTTCGCCCTTTATCTGCACGACTTTGGGCTCCCCAAATACGATAAGGCCGCTTTCCGAGCTGGTGAGCCCCCAATAGCTCGGGCTTTCAGATCTCTGCTCGGAGTAAGATATGGACGAGCTGGATAGGATTGGGTACTTGATTGGCAGGTCCTCACATCCGACTTAACCCTGCTTCACCAAGCTGGCATCATAGGTTGGCCTGTGGAAGGAGTCGAACCACGAATTACCATTGAAACCGAACAACCACACCCCTTCTGGGGGAAATGCCATGGAGGTAAATTTCCCAGTGAGTGTCCTGACTGTGCGCGAATTGGAACAAATTGCACACCCATCTTTTCATCTCTGCTTTGTTTTATACTTCTTCATTGCTTGCCTAGCTTTTCCTTATCCTTGCCTTTCGTCTTTCTCGCATTTGTTTGGTGGATATCTTTTTTTCTTTTTTTGTGAGACCATTGCCTTGAAAGGCTACAATTATATATATATATATATATATATATATATATATATATATATATATATATATATATATATATATATGGTGCTTTGGTGTGACTATAGTTTGAACACCCAACCTCCTTATGGTGCCTCCTTGCCTTTCTTGTCGGAAGAGCTTGAACCCGAACACCGCAGTGGTGTCTCTAGTGAGACTCGAACACCCATGTTGTCTAGGCTCGTTGGTCGGTGGTGGATATCTAGTTGTATTATCTGTAAAATAAACACCGTGAGTCGGCAGGGAGGGCCCCCGCCAAAAACCCTACGGCGTGTTTATCAGTATACTGAGTATGAAAGAGAGGGCGCGTAGCCCCCAAGTGTGTGTGTGATTCTCAATCAGAAGAAGAGATAGAGCCCCCACTCTATGAACTAAAAGGGGTTATTTATACATGAGGGAATGGATTTAGCTTGTTGCGCATGGGCCTGGCCCAATCCTTTGGATATCATGCAAAATACAATGGAACATTAAGCGAGGCCCAAACGCTATTGAGACGGATCCAAAATATGCACATCAAGTAAGTCATTTTTATGTAATGAAAGTGGTGGCTCATGTATTGAAAACAAAAATTTGTTCATACATTAATTGATTACATGTGACCTAATCAATCAAATAAATATTGTCTTGGAATATGAAAATCAAATAATACCTTGTAATATGAATATCAAATACTGCTTACAAATATGTACACCAAATACTGTCTTGGAATATGAACAAGCTTATAATGATTTGAAAACACAGTTAACACAATATTTCAACACTATCAATATCTTAATTTTATTGTCCATTTTACATGTTAATAAATCGAGATTAGAATTTTTTTATAATATTTTGTACGTTAAAAATTTGTGGCCTTATAAAAAATAAAAGATTATGAGCTTAAACAACCGACTTCAACCAACATGTATTCTAAAAATCTTACACTTTTACTTTTGTGTAAAAGCAAGATAGTCATTACAAAAGTGTGATTATTAAAATATTATAAACATAAAAAATTAAAATAACAAACAATTATTTATAATTCTAACCTAAGCATGTAGGTCAAACAAAAAAACCTTGAACATTAACCAACGTACAAGTTTTAGCAAATCCGAACCAGTTTTTTTGAAAAAATATTGATGTTTGTTCGATTTTATATGTTCACTCCCTCAAATCTGATCATTTTTATATTTTAAAAAAATCAACTAATATTTTATTGTAATTTTTTTACCAGCAACCAGTAAAAAGTTTGGATATCACATTGTAAAAGCTAAAATCTTGAATGTAAACAATGTTCGAAACAAAATCTTTATCTCAAGAATGTCATTGTCTTCATCAGTAAAAATGCAACGAAAAAAAAATCATATCTAGATGAAAAAAATGAAATAAAAATATTTGATCACGAAAATATAATTCATATCGAAATACTACTTAACGAACCAAAATCCTCATCACAATTGTAGAAGGAACTTATTGACATATTTGAAACAAAATTACAAATCTAATAAAATGGACTAAAAGTAAAAACAATGCATTGAAAAATCTATAAAAATATAAAAAAAACATAAATAGACAGATATTTTTCCACCAAACCCGGATTTAATATAACAAAACAAATTGAACACCATCAAGATCTTAATTTTATTGTCCATTTTACATGTTAATAAATGGAGATCAAATTTTTTTTAATAATATTTCATAAGTTAAAAATGTGTGATCTTATAGAAGATAAATAATGATAAACTTAAACAATCGTCTTCAACTAACATGTATTCTAAAAATCTTATAGTTTAATTTTATGTAAAAATAAGATAGTCCCTACAAAACTGTATTTATTAAAATGGAAATAGAAAAAAAACAATTACTTATAATTTCAACTCGAGCATGTAGGTCAAAAAAAAGGTTAAAGACAATTATTGGTGGTATCGTATACAATTGCAATTAACAAAAGTTAAAGGTCTATCGTTGTTGCATGTAAGACACTTCCTGAAATATGGTTTAGCCATGAGTAGATCACGATTTTAGGGTAACAAACCGTTCGATAAATAGGGAAAGCCATCAAAATAACACAACGAATGTTGTATATAATGAATTCAAATTAAAGTCTATCGTATTACTGATACAATAATGTATTTCTATTTAAGTAATTGTATTCATTCTTTTAGTTTTTTTTTTTTTTTTTGTCTTTGTATTGCTTCAATAAAATCTAATTGAAAAAGATATACGTTTGTACGGTTAATGCACAGATGTAAAACAGTTATATTCTAAAACTAAAAAAATATCAATGGCCGATTAGAACTTCTATAATACCAAAGTAATATACTCTTTCTGTTTCACCCAAAAGTACTCATTTGAAAAGTAATTATCAAGGGATATATAACTACCATTAGAGTTGCTCATAATTACAATAATGTTTGACTATAATTAGTATGCACATATCAAATGTGGAGCATGAAGTTAAAATATTATGGAGTATGTAGACATGATTTTTGGGGGAAAAATACCAAAAAATCCCACAAAAAAATCTCATATCTAAAAAGTACCAAAAACACTTCTTGCATCCAAAATGTCCCAAATTAAAAGTTTAACACCATAAAATCCAAAATTTAACGTGACTACGAACGTCGTTATATTTATGCTTTCACATGGATGAATTTTATTTTTCTTTTCATTTATTATAATGATGATAAGAATTGTATTGAATATTTTTATTATTATTGCTATTGCTATTATTATTATTATAACAATAATTATGTTATTTTAATATTAATATTATTATCCTCATTAACATTATTACTATTAAATACCGAAAGTCGATTTAAGAAATTCATTTCCCAATTATCCCAATACAATTATTTAATCTATAAAATCTCAAATTAATATTTGCATACTAAAAGTTCAAAAAGTTGACCTTTACACTTTTATGAAATTGTGGTAGTAATATCTATATATATATATAATAACAACCGTGATTTTTCCGCCTAAATGTTTTCCATAAATGTAAACACAAATATGCATTGGAAGTTGAAACACTTTGTTTTATTACATTTTTCTTAATTTTTATACTAAACATTTAATTAACATGACATTAGAAATTGAAACACTTTGTTTTGTTACATTTCCTATATATAATTACTAATGTAATTAGCACATCCATATATAGTAAGATCCTTTCAAAATGCACTTACCAAAAATATGAAGATATATATAATGAAAAATATAATTTGCTTATCTCAAGATTGCTAGATAACCACCGTAACTAATTACGAAATAAGGATTATATTTATATATGAACACATATACAAGTATTGATAAGTAAATAAAAAAACATAAAAAGCTATTAAGAAATTAAATACCATCAATCTAAGAGGCAATGTCTTTTTTCTTTTTACCAATATGCAAGGGAAACAAGAATAACAATTTAAAAACTTATTATACTATGAGATCTTCCTATATTGATATTAATTTACTTGTGAGTTTTGTTAATACAAATTCTATGCATAGAAGCTAAAGAACAAGTACATATTGAAATATAATTTGATGAACAATTATGGATCCTTAAAGTCTGACATGTCTAATTTTATATTCAACAAACATTACTTACTCAGCCATGCGTATAACCAAGTAATTTCACCGGCAAAATTAGTAGCATCAACCAACGAGCTCTAGCTCAACTGGTACTGCTCACTTCTCCTAACGGAGAGGTCGAGTATTCAAGTTTCACTAGAGACACCCTAGACTTTACAACTTTCAATAGAAAGGTTGGGTGTTCAAGCATCTTTAGAGGCAACGTTGTTGTTCAAGCTTTACCCAAAGGCCCCAGTTAGCTGCTCGCTTATCTTAACGAAGAGGTCGAGTGTTCAAGCCCCACCAGAAGTACCCTGGTGCATCACTACTCTCAACCGAGAGGTCGGGTGTTTAAAGCCTCACCAGAGGCACCATTTGTTCTAGCCACACCAAAGACATCATATATCGATAATTGTAGCCTTTCAACGCATTAAAATATTAAAAAGTAAAGGTTGGAGTAAGGTCTATGTCCCCTCCAACCTTTTAAAAAAAGTAGTAGCAACAGTTATGACATGTTGGATGAATGAACTTTTAAAGATTAATATGATCCTGGTGGGAGGTGACAACATCATTATTACCGAATTCCATTTTCGCTCATTGACATTGTAGAAAAGCGAGGAAGAATATAAGCAAGCAAATCGTAGTCTAATTGCTCTGGGAACATGTACAATGACTCTAGAGGGGTGTAATTATGTATATGGGTAAGTAGCCGAGCATCATACTCTGTGAAATGTACAATGAATTGAGAGCAATCATAGCTTAAATATCTATTTCATAGTTTATTGAATTGAGCGTAAATATTTGTATATATAATTGTAATAATTAAGTACATATATTATCAGTGTCACCTCATTTGGGTGACACTATTAATGAAAGAGTTTTTGAGTCGGGGATATTTTGGTCATTTCGGGGGAGGGATGACCATAGGAAATATGTAATTTGAGTTGTTTTTCTTTGGTTTATCGTCATTTAAATTTGTTGTGCAATTTTTATTATCTAACAAATATATATTCGTTTAAAGATGAATTCTAATATATATATATATATATATATATATATATATATATATATATATATATATATATTTTTTTTTTTTCATTCATGTAATAAGCAATAATTAAATCCACTTATATTTTTATCCTTATATTTTAATTATGTGTTTAATTTTCATAACACACTAACTAAAAGATAAAAAAAATTATATTACTATTGATTAATACAGATTACGTGCATTTTGTTATGTGATAGATAGTAGTAGTAATTGTACATATTTAATCATAGTGATCGTAGTAGTAATCGAACATATTTAATGACAAATGTTGTATTTAAAAAATATTCTAAAATTTATAAAATATTTTATTTATTTAGTGTATTCTCTATTAATAATTTTACCTTTTCTTAATCAATGTGTTATAATAATTTCAGTTATGTACATCGAACTCACAATATTTACGTTACAATTATTTGCTTATTTTATTTATTATCGCAATATATATATATATATATATATATATATATATATATATATATATATATATATATTTCAACAATTCTCTTTAATTTATTCTTTTAATTTTGTTTTTTCACTTCATGTTGCTTATGTATAATTTGATTGAAAAATATATATGACTTGCGTTTAACGCACGGGTGTAAAGCTAGTTAGTAGTAGTAGTAGTGGTGATGATGATGATGATGTTATTCTTATTAGTTATTAATAATATTATTATTATTCTTAACAATAATAATATAAATAACCTCTTTATTGTTGTTGTTGTTAGTATCAATAGTAAGTTATTTGTTTTTGTTGTTGTTGTTGTTGTTGTTATTACTAATATTATTATTTTATCCGAAGTATTGAATCATTAAAATCGTTCAAGTAAAAAAATGTTATTAATAAATAACCTCTTTATTTTGAACTTTTTTGTATTAATAGTTTAACTTCGGGTCTTTTTAGATAGAATAATAATTTTTTCTTAGTTCTTTTTAGTTATGGGAATTTTTTAGTGGGATTTTTTGTAATATTTCTTTAATTTTTGAAAATGGACTTTTAATGTAAAATATATCAAAATAGTATGATAGACTATTTGCTTTTAGAACATATGGAGTTTAAAGATTGGCTGACTTGATAGTTAAGCTCATCTATAACATTAGGAAAAACGGCGACTCCTTATCTTATTTATTTGCCCTTTGCATGACAGGTGTAGATATCCCTGAAATCTCTTTGGCGACGGAGATGCCAAAAGGTTTTTTACTATACAAATGTAAACTAATTGACCTCATTTACGTATTTTTGCATCCTAATGCTTTTGCTTGACATATTTTCACTTGGGGGACGCCTTTTATCTATCGCACTCTTAATAATTCTCAATTTCTTGCGAAGAATTCTCATGGATCACACATTTCAATTCACACATGCAGTGCAGTGTAAAGACTGAAGACTGCTATCAAGTGTTAACAGTTTCTTATAATGAAGAATTTGAGGAGATAAGAAGCAAACACATAGAAGAAACTATTTTTCTATAACAAGAAACCCGACCTTTTTATTTTAGGAATTGGATTCTGTTAATATAGGGATCCTTCACAAACCTAGCTTATGGATAAATCAAAGTATCAAACCTTCCAAAACGCCTGAGAAGAGTGCCTCCCAGAAGATTTCTCTAAGCTGGACTTCCACTATGTAACTGCTGACGGGAAGAAGATCTAAACATCCAAAGTACAATTCTTGTTTTTGGGCTTTAGTTTTACTTACCCAGACTGTAAGTTAATAATCTTAAGTCCTAGATCTTGAACTCAATGAAAATCACAATGGCATACAAAAATACTCTTAATTAAAATACCTGATGAAGACATATTGCTTCTAGTAATTTGCCCTTGATCTGAAATCTGTTGTATGATAGAGAAGAAGAGGCAGAATATGGTTTCTCCCTTTTGGCCTAAAAACCCTAATGAGTTGATTTAACGTAATAGATGAATATGATGGGTATTACATCTCTTTTATAGGCAAAGGGAGGACCAAATTCCTATTAGGGTTTTAATCTCAACCGTCCATCGAGGTAGAGCTTATTTAGGAAACTTACCCTTTTTACAAACCAAATTTATTATAATTTAGTAATTTCCAAATTAACCGTGATTCTCACATATTGACCATATATAGATTTTCTTGCACCGTAAGAAATATATCTTACAGTCTCCCACTTGGTCAAAAGTGATAATCCTTTAATGGTTAATCTTGAAAAACATAAGGCGCGCATAATTACTAAATTAATAACATAATGGTTAACATAATACCTTCGCAAAATAAGCTATCCATGAGAGTCATAGCGGTTCCACATTATCAGGTTTTCAACATGGTTCCTTCCATGTACTACAACATAAATAACTTAGTTTACTAGGCCTTTTAAGCAAGGGTATAAGGGTCCAATAATGTTCTTTCTTCAAGAACTATTTCTGTTATCAATTATCCATTCACATAAAGTATACAAAATATGGAAACAGAAATAAAATTCGAATGTCATAAATAAGAGCTCAATAGAAGTTCAATGTATAAGCATAATAAACGATAAATTAATAATCAATACTCTCTAGACCCATACTTAAAGTATGTTCATGAAAAGTCTTAGGAGGTAACCCTTCGTAAGTGCATCTCGCAACCATAAGTGTTGTGCTTATATGTTCAATGAACAACTGCTTTCTTTTCCGAATTGCTTGCTTCACCGATAGATACTTAAGGTCCATGTGTTTTGTCCCTTTAGAGTATCTATCATGCTTAGAGAAAAATACCGCTGCAACATTATCACAATAAAGTTTCAACGGTCCAGAGACAAAATTCAAGTCTCTAAATCTTGAGATGAAATTTCGCAGCCATAAGCAATGATTTGTAGCTTCAAAGCAAGCTACAAATTCAGCTTCCATCGTGGAATTAGCAATAATAGACTCTTTTGCACTTTTCCATGAGATTGCTCCTCCAGCTAGTAGAAAACATAACCAAAAGTGCTCTTTAAAGTGTCTTTGCATCCAAAGATAATCGAATCAATAGCCAACCAACTCTAATTGATCTCGACTTCTTGAATGTAAGACAATAATCCTTCGACCTCGTAAGTATCTCAAAACTTTCTTTCCAGCTCTCCAATGATCCATTCCTGGATTTAATTGGTATCTTCCCAACATACCAACAAAGAAGCCGATGTCGTGCCTTGTGCAAACTTGTGCATACATCAAGCTTCCTACTAAAGAAGCATAGGGTATGTTTTCCATTTGCTTACGCTCCAATTCATTTTTAGGACATTGATAGAGACCAAATTTGTCTCCCTTCGAATTGGAGCAACGCGCAAAGACATGTTGCCATTCCAAATCTTTCTAAAACTCTTTCGATGTAGGTTTTCTCGGGAGAGTTTAAGTAATCCACGTGATCTATCACTAATATTTCTATCCCAATCACGAGGAAGCTTCACCCATGTCCTTCATCTCGAAATTTTTAGAAAGATAAGCTTTGGTTTCATGCATTAAGCCAAGATCACTACTTGCCAATAATATGTCATCAACATACGTAACCAAAAATATGAACTTACTCCCACCGATCTTGAGGTATATGCATGGATCTATCAGATTTTCTTCAAAACCAAAAGCATTAATGGTTTCGTTGAATTTTAAATACCATTGTCCGAGGCTTGTTTAAGTCCATAAATTGATTTCTTAAGTTTGCGCACCATGTCTTCCTGTCCTTCCAAGGTAAAACCTTCAAAGTTGACGCATGTAAACTTCTTCTTGTAGCTCACCATTAAGAAATGTTGTTTTCACATCCATTTGATGTAACTCTAAGTCATAATGAGCTACTAAGGCCATAATAATTCCGAGAGAGTCTTTCTTTGACACAGAGAAAAAGTCTCTTTGTAATCTATGCCATCTTTTGAGTAAAACCTTTGGCTACAAGTCTAGCTTTATATCGCTTCAATATTGCCATGATAGCCGCTTGGTCTTGTAGACCCATTTACACCCAACTGCTTTTGTGTCCTTCCTGCAAATGAGTTAGTTCCTACTTGATTATCTCGCCATTGATTTCAACTCATCCTTCATGGCATCAATCCATTTATCGAATTATTACTTGTAATGGCTTGTGAATAAGAGAAACTGGTCTTTCATTATCCCTATGTCAAAATCGATTCTTGTAGATAAACAACGTAATCATCATGGATAGCACTGCTTTTTCTCGTTGAGATCTTCTTAGTTGCCGGTTCCGTGCTTGTTCTACAATTTCTTCATTAGCAATGATTTCATTAGGGGGTTGGTATGTGGTTGTGGCTCTTCATCATTTATCGGTTCAACGATGAGTGGAGCCACAGTGATCCTTCGACGCTAACAATCTCAACGATGGAAGGATTCACATTGTCTGCTTTGATTATTGGGTAATGGATTGTTACCCTAACTTCGTGAATGTGACTTATCTTCCACAAATATACTCCCACTAATCATGCCATCATCAATGAATTTGACATTACCAGCTTCACATTCGCAGCCTTACGGTTAGGACAATAAATTATATACCCTTTGGATTTTTCAGAAAACCAATG
>JABEVN020003279.1:0-18791 GCA_013146195.2 Codonopsis lanceolata | reverse complement strand
CCTATCCCAGAGTCCACCTTCCGGGGACTTCGAACTGACCTCGAAAAATTAGGAGTTGGCTCTCACTCCGATCCTCCGGTGCTCGGGCAAAACAAAAGCGGCTTACGGGAGCAAATACATGTGCGTTCGTATCCTAGCAGCCGCACGCCACAGGAAAGCAAGAATGGCTGACGGTGTTCAACATCAAAGTCACAAGGAACCGCTCGCCGAGCAAAAAGTCAACCAAGAAAGGCTCCAGGGGAGCGCAGTACCAATTCAACCCCTGAAGTCGGGCAAAAATATAACTTCATTCCCACGCCACGGAAAGCTTCACATTCACGGGCAAAACTTGCCTATCTTATTCGCCGGTAATAAGTAAGCCGAGTCAATCCCGGGATGTGAGCCGCGGTCACTTTGTCCGGCCGTGGTCCATGTAGCCCAAATACCAGATGCTTTCATCCGCTAACGCACGGCACAGCTCCTCCTCTTCTTCTTCTTCTTCGATTCTCTCCTCGGCAGAGAACCACTACATCGGAAGTCCCCCTACCCGGTCGTGAAGCCGGGCAATAGGGATCCTATCTTGGCTATCCATCCTTCTCTGGGAGGCCACCTCTACGAAAGGCAAGGCGCCAGCTTCTTCAACGGCAGTGGGTTGGTTATCCGCCTTATCCGGCCTCCGAGGCCTCCTCCGGATCTATTTGCTCAATTCCTCGCCGCCCAAATAAGTTCCTACAAGTGGCGTGCCATGGGTCGAGGCCTGCCTCGACAAATAAGCCCCCTGGCCACACCTTTCACTTAATCCTCCCGGAGGAGTCAACTATATCAACCACGGGTCCACTACCCGCCTCGGCGGTTGGCTCGGCCACGCACTGCCCTCCTCACGCTCTATGCTAATTGAAGGAGACTTCTCGGCCGCCAATCAGTCATTCCTCAACCGAAGGTCTCTACTCTGTGCCATTATCGGACACGCCCGACATCTACACAAAGATCGAGGAAAATAACTATCGAGCTTTGTCCGCAACTATCGCCAGGATAAAAGAAAATCCTAAATCTAGGTCAACGTGAAGGATTTCTGGCCCACCTAATGAAAGAAGTTAGGGTTTCTATTCCTCGATCTCTATCTAAGGATGGTCTTACCCCTAAAATCCTAACAGGACGCATAGAGATGAAGAGAAAACAATGTAGACTCATCTATAAACCCGAGAGAAATTGAAAATAATAACGAAGCGAAAGGTCAAGACTTATCAGTGATTGATCCGACGATACGCCTTTGCCGAGTAATCTTGGAAAATACCAACCGTAGCTTCGCTCGGGAACCGTGGATTGAATGAACACGTAGCGGCAGAATGATCTCGCCAACCTTCCAAGTGGAAAATCCGTAGCTAGGGAGACAACATGCTTCAAGCTCTCCTGAAGCTTCTCTCTTGCAAATCTTCAAAGACTGTAAAAGGAGAAGAAGGAGTCAATGCGCCTTTTATAGTAGTGGCAAATGAACGGTTTGGGAAACTAGCACGGCCAACGGCGCTAATCGGGCGGCCCATCATGATGGCATTAAATACAGCCCTTCGTGTTTCGTGCCCCGCCCAATCTCTCTCCAATTTCTGGCGGCTCACGCTGCCGAACCACGTGCGACGCACCTCTAGCAAGAGGCTTCCTTGATACGCTCAATTTTCCCACGAACTTCTTGACCTTCTTGAAAATTCACAAGTATTAAAGCCCTGCGAACATCAAAAAAATACGCCTCCCGCTCCGAGCATGAATACTGCATGAGCTGCTGGGCCCATACACCCCGCCCAAACCGGTCACGAGCTAGGCACCTAATTAGCATCACGTCGGGTCACGGACATAATATCTTGGGCCCACGCCCCAGCAAGATGAGACAGCCTCGAGCACCGAGCAACATAACCCTCACTCAAACTGGCGGGCCTCGGCCTGTCCACCTGTGGATCATGATCGGGACTCATGCATGCTTAGAAAGGAATCATACTTATTTCACTGGCCTGCACTCTGCCGACCGGCGGCCGATCCTCGATTGACAAGTTCTGAGATCAATACAAATGTAATAAGAGCCTTGCTCGCTCGAGCACACACCAAGCCGGACGCTAACGCCTTGCTTCCTAAGGCAAGTCAGGTTTCCTCGTTTAGCGTAACACTTGCCTTAACAACTCTATGTCAACGCGTCAACCGCTGCTTCGCTGAATCAAGGGATTTCCTCCTTGATTATCTCGAAGAGGGAAACCTAATCCTAGACGATTCAATCACCTTGAGGGCCTATAAATACCTCTCCATAATCATCAACAAGGTACACACACTTTCTTGAGCCTCGTACTCGTCAATTTACTTGTTGACAATCACTGATACTTACTCTCACGCCGGAGGGTTTCGCGAGGCCTTGCCTTGCACTTCTACTCAGTGTTCTTGTGATCTTAACAGCTCAAGGAGGTCGATTATAAGCCCAGATATCCTACCCATCTCAAGGACGGCCCAAGCTGTGCATTTTGCCACATCATTTAGGTTATTGAGTTTTGTCTTCTTTTCAGTTATGTAGTGTGCATTCATCTTATATTTGCAAAATCTCAAACATATATCAATTCATTTGCATATTGTCCGCTTCATACATGGAATAAGTTCCATACTGACACTGTGTCATAAGCACGGACACAAAATCTAGTGATAATTTAAACTAAGATGGACTCAAACTAAAAAAACAAACAAAGTCAGGCCCATGAGTATTTTTTATTTGTTTTTTTGTTTTAAATATTATAGAATTGTATTTCAAGATCTATTAAAAGCAATCGTACGTATTTTTATTTACCAATTTTTTATTTATAATAATACTAAGCTATTCAATATTTTTGAATAAATACCATTTTTACTAATTATTTTTATATATTGATTTTGTTTGTAGTTATATGTACATGGACTCTATCTGACTTATGAATAGCTTGCCTAGAAATTTGATTTCTACTTTATTTTTGTGTAATATTTAATAGTTATATGATTTTGGTATGTAATTAATTATATGTCATTTTCGAATTTAATTCTCCAAATAAAAAAAGTAAACTCAATTGGAATAGTTTATGTCAACATCATTAAATGACATTTCTTAAATTCAATTTCAATTTTTTTTTTGACATAAATAGAACATAAGTGATTCCATTTTTGAAAAGTGAGTTTTGGCGGGAAATTTCTAAAAATTATGCACTTATGTTTCATATATACTACAACACAGCCGTGTAATGCACGGTTCAATATTGATATAAATAAAACAATATAAAATTTTAATGATAACCATATAACCGAAAAAATCACAAGTTCAATATGCATATAAAACAAATTATAGAAAATTATGTTAATAAAAACAATAACTTTTTTAACATATCTTTAAATTGATATTGAAGTGACATGTACTTGATCAAAACAGTTTACTTTGTACAATAAAAATTAAAGTTAATCATAGAAAATTATAATTAAAGCACTCGTGCGATGTACGAAGCCTATATTAATATCAATACAATAGTTAATACTTTAGTGCCAATAAAATACACAAATGATTGCAACATAAAGATTATGAGTTCGATGTGTAGAATTGAATATCATAATTTTGTAATATTAAACTTAAGATTATTTTGTTTGGCTCTCATGTAGAGTTCAATTAAAAATCTAAATGTATAAGTAAATTAATAGAAATAAAAAAATTATTGAAAATCAAGAGTCTTTAGGTTTAAAAATGTTTTACCTTTGGAGAAAAAAAATCAATTTATAGAATAAAAATATGAAGAATTTTAGTTCAATTCCAACTCTAATATTTTTTCTAGATATAAACAATAAAATTTACATTGAATGACACAATTCTAATTCTAAATAATGGAATTGAGGTTCAATTTCTCTCATTTTCTACTATGGAGTCTCAACAAAAATTAAATTTACTGATGTATTTCCCGTATTAAAAATTATATTAAAATATATAAAAATAAAAGTTAAATTAATGTTAAAAAATAATAATAGCGCATATAATATTAGATAAATGACAAATTGTTTGTGATATACTAACATGTTTAATCATAAAACCTTAAAAACTACACTTTTCAAAATTGGTCATTTATACAAAATAATTCAAGTATTATGGTTCAATTTAAAAATCAGACATAAATAAAAAATAATTAAAATAGTATATAACCAAGGAAAATAAAATGTAGAAGATGGGTCAAGGAAAATGAACTAATAAAACCATGTTGTTTTAGTTGATATATATAAACGAAAAAGAAAACACTTTTACCCTAGTTTCCCTATACATTGTAAAAAAAAAATTATGCATTTTTTTTGCAGCGATGGCCAATCCCAAGGTTACCATCTAAAGAAAGTCTTGTAACAGAAGCTATGACCACCGACTTACCGGAAACTTATTGGTATGTTCATATTTCCAAAAATATTTTAAAAATTATGTTTAACTTCACAACTCGTTTATTAATTTTAATTCGTGTTTAGTTCAACTAACAAACAAATTCGATCTAAATATTGATTAATTTTATCATCAATACTTTTTTATATTTGAATTTTTTAACATGTATAAGTAACTAAAAAAATCAGAAATTATCGGGTTTCGAATTTTTTTTTACATGTAGCTAACTGTCTCAAAAAATTGATCATATCTCGATTTATAGATTTTTTTTTACAATAATAACTTTGGTTATGATGAAATAGAGAAAAGAATGTCAGATCTTGATATTATTATTAATTGATTGTCTGTGAATTAATTTACTTCAAAGTGTGTGTATATGATTTAGTTTCAAAATCGTTGTTTTATTCCATCTTTATTTTTCCTAGCCTGGATATTGATACAAAAAAATTGACAAAAAAAAAACTTGGTTTTGTTATCTCTCATGTTTCTACTATGCATATTTTTCTTAATATATTAAATAAGAATGTGAAGAGGTTTTGGAATCATTTATCCAATCAACCATAATAATGACATTTTATATTTGGGATAAGTATACCATTAGTCCCTGAACTTTGGCCGAACACATCATCAGTCCCCCAACTTAAAAAAGTTTCACCACTAACCCAAGTATGCCTTTTTTGCTCATCGGAGGTCCCTAGCCCTAACGCCGTTTGTTTATTTCCGTTAAGTGAACATGTGCCACTCACATGCACAAAATAAGGGGGTTATGTATAACATCATCAAAATAAGGGGGAAAAGTATATATATATATATATATATATATATATATATATATATATATATATATACCCAAATCAATTTCAAAGAATTTAGAGAGAAAAAGAGAGCGCAATGGGTCCCCGATGGAAAGCACCACTACCACCGCCGAGGCCGTTGCCGATCACCATGGGTACAAGCGTTCCCTTGCCAAAACAATATTATCTTCTTTCCACCTCCTCCTCTTTTAAGCTGCGCAGCCCTAGCCTCAATTCCATGTGCCTCCGTTGTATATTCGACGTCTTTGACCAAAATCACGATAGCATGATCACCATTGACGAGTTGCTAGCCTCAGCCTCGACACCGATCTTTTTGAGTTAGATTCCATGGTTAAATCATACATCCAGCTTGGCAACCAGGGCCTCCGCTTCGAGGATTTTGAGGCCCTTCACCGATCTATTGATGACCTCATCTTCGGCGTAGACGCCTCCGCCTCCGCCCCCTTAGATCAAACGGATGATTAGGCAACCACGACAATGACCGGCGATAAGCAAGATGAGGCGGATCTGACTGAGGCATTCAAGGTGTTTGACGAGGACGGAGACGATTACATTTCGGCCTTGGAATTGCAAGTTGTGCTTGGGAAGCTGGGATTCCCGAAGGCTGGTGAGATTGACAGAGTAGAGATGATGATCTCGTCGGTTGACCGGAACCACGACGGTCGTGTTGACTTTTCTTAACTCCATCACGTACATAGCGGCAGCAGAGGGAGTGGTTTATATTCACTTTGCCCCCTTATTTTGATTATGTTATATATAACCCCTTATTTTGTGCATATGAGTGGCACATGTTCACTTAACGGAAATAAACAAACGGCGTTAGGGCTAGGGACCTCCGATGAGCAAAAAAGGCCTACTTAGGTCAGTGGTGAAAC
Source organism: Codonopsis lanceolata (assembly GCA_013146195.2). Classification (NCBI taxonomy): domain Eukaryota; kingdom Viridiplantae; phylum Streptophyta; class Magnoliopsida; order Asterales; family Campanulaceae; genus Codonopsis; species Codonopsis lanceolata. Next base: position 12,720 of record JABEVN020003279.1, on the reverse strand, counting down.
TTTTTGAAGTTGGGGGACTGATGATGTGTTCGACCAAAGATCAAGGACTAATGGTATACTTATCCCTTTATATTTTTTATTTCCAAAGAAAAAAGTAACTTATATACAAATTAGAAGTGTTTCTAAATTTGAAAAGTCACTTTTGACAAGAACTATTCAAAACCTGCTCCACTCTTTTTATATATGTATAGATAATGCAACCCCAACGGGTTGCCTTCCGAAGGCTTGATCATATAAAGTGTTTCAACGGCTGCAAGTGCTAATCAAGTAGTGGTTGAATTGGAAAGAAAATAATATGAGAAGAATGAGTCATTTAGACATTGAAAACAAAACACAACAATGAAACCAATTTAACAAAAATAAAAGCTATTCAAACCATGAAATCATTTTAGGTTCTTGATCAAGAATTTATATAAATATGAATAAGGGAATTGAGAATTGATTAATTACTTAATACATGGTATCTTCTCACTTGGGCAGTTGGGCATACGACTAATTTGAAGACTAAGCTTTATGTAATTTAATAGATAAAAAGGAGGGCAAACATAGAGACTACAGCCCCATGTGTAGATTTACTTACCAAAATACCTTCAACCCCATACAGACCATAAGTGAATGCAATTATTTAACTTGCATTAAGTTTGCTATCTGATCTTATACAATTATTTAACTTTAAGTGAATGCATTTCTCCATTCCGTAATGAAGGATTAAGAAAAGAATATGACTTCAAATATAATTCCAGTAGACCAATCATCACTTCTACTAATTCCATGTTCTTTAATGTATACGATGCAGCCCCAACGGTAGGGGTGGCAAATCGATTGTGTCGTGCCCTTATCGAGATAGCATGATATGAGCACGACACGATAAACTTCAGTACAAACGCGATACGATATAGTTATCGTACCTAAAAATAAAACTCAAACACAACACGACACGATAAGCAAAGAAGTCAGTTTTTTTTTTGTTGGGCACAACAAGTCCATTAAACGTGATTTTTAAAATAAATAATTCAAAATTTCTAATAAATTATCCATTAACATTCAATAATTTATAAGAGCCTGTTCAGAATTCAGAATTCAAATCATACCCAACATGCCATCACAATTCAATTCATAACTATTCTTGCACAAGTGCGCACTTAGTTACAAAACACACAACTACACAAAAATACAAAATCACAAACGCACTAGTCAACAAGTTAAGACTAGAAATTAGGAAATTGGGAATGGTAGGAGTTGATGCACCAAAGGTCCAAAACCACTAGTCAACAACTAGACTAGAAGTGCAAATCACAAACATAGTCTAAAGATTACAAAAATTGTCTAAAGATTACACAAATGATCCAAAAACAGTTAAGACTTCAACTTCATTCGTTTATATGATGATTCAATCCACTTCAACGTTCACCAACCTATTCATATAGATATCATAAAGCTAGTTAAAACTTGAAATATCCAACAGTATGATTTAATAAAATTTAAATAAGTACCAATTATTCAAATTTTTACTTACATTGTTGGATGTGCTACCCAAACTAAAGCCTAGCGGCCTGGGAAAGGAGCATCAACATCATTAATATCCAAGTTCATGATATCTTCGATGAGCTCTTCAATCTTCAACGAGTGATGATCTACATGCATTCATAAATATTATTAGCAAGAAACTAAAAAATACTGATATCGTAATGAAGATTAAATTGACAGTTAAAGCTTGTTTGCAAATTAAAGAAGTAAGAGATACGCTTACATTTATCGCCAAATAGTCGATCTCTTGTACATATTATTGCCTCTACTGTGCTTGGTTTCAGTGCACTACGATATTGATCGAGTACTCACCCTTCTACACTAAATGATGCTTCAGATGCAAAAGTTGAAACTGGAATGAATAAAATATCTCGAGCCATAGCTGCAATTTCAGGATACCGATATTGATTTGATCTCCAATAATCAAGAATATCTAGATGGTCTTCACAATTCAATCTTGGCTCATCCAAATAAATCTCTAATTGAGATTTGTGAACACCGAAAGCACCATCATTATTGAATGTCCTGATTTCTATGGAAAAAAAAAAAATAAGCTATAAGAAAAGAGTTAATTTAAAATTGGAAAAATTAAGAGCAACATATAAAGATAAAAAAAGATCAAAAGAATAGAAAAATTACCATCAAATTTTTTTTTCTTTCATCTCGTAGAATGTTAGAAGTTTCCATGGAATTACCACACACGGGATTGCTAGATTCACCAACATGATTCATATCGGTCTCTTTTCATATTGAGCAAACAAACTCAACAAAGTCTCATTGACTCACGGTAACCATAGATCTCTTCATATTCAAAATCTACAAAATCAAGTTTATACCGAGGATCTACAACTACTACTAATGCCAAAACCAAACTAAACTCCGACCAATACTTCTCAATGAAGATTTGAACACAACTAATCAAAACATGCTTGAATCCCATCATACTCAACAAATTGAAAATGGTAAATCATGCATGACAATAGCAGTAGCTACTAACTCGCGAAAGTGCTCACCATCAAACTTACATGCTTTCAAAGACATTGATCCTTGATCCCCACCAAGGAATAGCTGACCCACATCACGTGCATTTCTTCTTGAGCAATTTTTCATATGACGGCTTAATGTGCCGGTTCCATTTTTGCTATCAGCTTTATAGATATTTTTGCATAACTTACACCTCGCTCTCGCTCTTTGAATGTTGTCATCTTGTAACGGAATCTTCTTAAAGATTTTCCAAATATTAGATCTAATCTTCTTTTCATATTACATCACCGCACCATTTATCTTTCCAAAACCTAACCATAGTCCTATCTCCAATATCAAAGCGAAGACACCACACAAAAGGATCCCACTCATTTCTAATTCCTTTCCAAACTCCCACCCCATATGGAAGATTAATAACATTCGGAATCCACATCATATCTCCCCCACCAAACTTGACCCTAAGGGGTGGGAGAGATGGCAAGGCACTCGAGCAATGACCTTGAGGTCCTTGGTTCCAATCCCCATACCAACAACGGGTCACACTTACCTATCAAAAAAAAATGTCTCCCCCACAAAACTTACTGACCATGCTTTCCTCCACAGATTATCACGTCTACCACGCCATAACCACTTACCCAGCAAAGCACTATTAAAGACCTTTAGATTTTTTATCCCAAGGCCTCCTTCCTTCAAACTGGAGCACACCTTCTCCCACTTAACCATAAAATGCTACTTTTGAGTTTTTAGGATTAGGATGAATGAAAAACTTAATGAGGTACTTGTATAGGTGTGCTCAGAAGCTTATAAAGAATAATTTTTTGTTGATCTCATGGGGCTTGATGGACATGGGCGTGTTAGGACATTTGACCAACCCCTCACGATGTCTTTGAGTCTCGGTCATCTTCAACAACACGCTCTTCTGATATTGAAATGGAAAATATGGCTAAAAAACTATCTCAATTAGAGAAGAATCAAATGTATATGCTTGAAAAGATGGAGCGCATGCAAAATTATTGGATGCACACGAAATAGCGTCATCATCTCCTCGTCCGGACACAAATGGCTCCAGATCTAGTGTAGGACAGACAGGTAGACCTTTATCTAGTGTAGATCGTATTGTTAAGTTTTTCTTTTTACCTTTTTTTTTTGCGTGATTAATTCTAATTATATCATTATAGCTTGAGCAAACACCGTGAAGCACCTGACTTTCTCTATGCCTTTGTCTGCCATGAGAGTGTTTGTAATTTGAGCAAACAATATGAAGCAGAGTTTGGAGAGTTTGAAAATGTGACCAATTTCTTGGGAGCTGACTTTAGCAAACTCTTCAACGGGAATTTGAGCCTGAAAATTGATGACTTCTTCAAACTCATCGGTACAGGGGCCACAGTGTTGGGCACAGCTGGCACCGCCTCCATTGACCGTCCGATGTTATTGCTACCAATCAATTGGGGTGAATCCCAGAGATTCCTTAGCTGCAATATGCTTGCGAAGGAAGGCGAGCCATCTTTTCCATGTCTATCAGAGAACGTTGATTTTTGTGTTTACAGCTGATTCCTGTGTTTACAGCCAGAGAAATTACCGGATGAGAATTCTAATGAGAGAAATGAGAATTCTAAAGAGAGAGTTTGAGTGAGGCAGCCTGGCAGGGGATTACAGAGACACCTAAATTCTCGGTGCCATAATTCTATCAAACCTAAATTCTCGGTGCTATAATTCTATTAAATCAATTGAAGATTGCAATCACATAATTCCTTAAAACAAAATTAATTAAATCACCGCAATTGAAGATTGCGGTCACATAATTCCATAAAACGAAATTAACACGACAACATATTAAATTACTGTGTTTACATCTAGAGAATTAGAGTTCTAGTGAAATATGAATTCCTTAAGACATAGTATAATTTAATCTAATCAATTCAACACAACATAACAATCTTCAGTTTACAATCACCGCAATTGAAGATTGCAATCACATAATTCCTTGAGACGAAATTAATTAAATCCCCGCAACATATTAAACTACGTTGTTCTGTGTTCACAACTAGAGAATTAGAGTTCTAGTGAGAGATGAATTCCTTAAGATAGATTATAATTTCATCTAAACTTATATGAGTTATGCTGTAGGCTCGGACCAACTCTCTAATAGACGTAAGCTAGTTGTTTCTACGAAGGACATGGTCCAATCATATACCTTAAGCTAAAATGGTTATACAATTCAACAACTTGATATTGACTCAACTAATCCTACATTCTATAGTTACTTGGACAAACCCATAAAAATAATTCTCCCTATAATCAGAAATCATGAGTCATGCCCAGTCACTGATGTACCATTAAAGCACTCTATACACAAGTTTACAACCCATTCAATACACAAATGTGCCCAAAATTATGTGGACCCTCAAAAATTGAGTCTCCACAAAAACATACAAAACAGGACGAGGGCACTATTGTGGATCCTACAAAAATGCAAAATAATCTAAACTATCTTAATCACTAGCATACTCGAAATAAAAATTGAAATTCAGAAAATCAGAACAAGATTTTTATTTTATTTTTTGATAGGGAAATGTAACCCCTTGTTGGTACGGAGAATGGAACCAAGGACCTCGGCTTTGCCAGAGTGCCATTGCCATCTCTCTCACCCCTAAGGGTCAATTTTATTTTATTTTTTTATTATTCCCCTAGGGGTCAATTTTGGAAACCGGATATTTGAAATCCAAACCAAACACATATCAATGACATGGGATTAAATGGTAAAATCTTAAAATATATGCATATTATAATACATAACATTACATGCGATTGCATAAAATGGGAGTGTAATTGACAAGAGATTAAAAGAATATGATTTAATGACTAACCTATTGCCTAATCCTTCTTTCATCCTTGCCGGAGCAAGGAAGAAGGCCATGAGATAGAAGGGTAAAATCTTAAAATATTATAAATAAATAAATATATATATATATATATATATATATATATATATATATATATATATATATATATATATATATAATCATAATACATATCTAAACAAATGATTTGAAGAATGATCATGCTCAGCCATCCAACACAAACCAACTTGGGGGTTATAATCCCAATAAAAATCAAAGTCCATGAACATGATTTCCATTTTCAGAAACAATTACCGCAAAGCACTCAAAAAGTGATTCAAAGTAGCCACCTTGGAAACTAGAAAGCTGGAAATTTTCATACATTGCATATCAAGTCAAAATCATCTCGTCAAGCAATCATTTGTCTAAAGGAGCATAAATTTGTTCTCTATACACTAACGCATCACAGATGTCCACAAAATAATCAAGATTTGTAAAAAAGTTGTGAATTTGGACAAGGATTTAACAAAGAGAAAGAAGAAATGAAGAAGAAACAAATATGAATCACGGCCTCCCTTATGGCTGAATGATTTTGTAAGTGGGGGAGGGGTAGGACTTTCAGAGGATGAAGAAACAAATACGGATCTAATGGTGACTACTGATCCTGTGTTTTTTGAGGAAGCGGTGAAGAGTGAGCAATGGAGGGTAGCTGTGGACAATGAAATAGAGTCCACGGAAAAGAACAAAACTTGTAGATTAGTTGATTTACGTACAGGGGCTAAGAAGATTGAAGTTAACTGGGTCTATAAGACTAAGTATGACGAGAAAGGTGAGTTACAGAAGTACAAAGCTCATCTCGTGGCCAAGGGGTATTCACAGAAATACGAATTTAACTATGTGGAAGTGTATGCACCAGTTGCTAGAATTGAAACAGTGAGAACAGTGGTGGCATTAGCAGCTCAGCGCAACTGGAAGATTTTTCAGTTGGACGTCAAATTCGTGTTCTTACATGGAGAGCTGAATGAGGATGTATACATGAAACAACCAAAAGGCTATGAAATTGAAGGGAGTAAAGATAAAGTGTATAAGTTGCTTACGGATTTATACGGATTAAAACAAGCAGCTCGAGCTTGGTTTAGTCGAATAGAGTCTTATTTTATGGCTAATGGTTTTGAGAAGTGTCCAGACCAGCAAACACTCTTCACCAAGCAAAGTAAGGAAGGTAAATTGCTAATTGTGAGTCTTTACGTTGATGACTTAATCTATACTGGTGATGATGAAGGAATGATGAGTGATTTAAAGACCTCAATGATGCAAACTTTTGAGATGACTGATCTTGGCATGATGAAATTCTTTCTCGGCATAGAGGTGATGCAGCATAAAAGTGGCATTTTCATTGGTCAAAACAAGTATGCCACTGAGGTTTTGAGAAGGTTTGGAATGCTAGAGAGCAGAGCTGTTAGTAGTCCTATTGTTCCTGGTAGCAAGTTGAGCAGAGATGAGCATGGAGTTGCAATTGATGAGTCATATTACAAACAGGTAGTTGGAAGCCTTATGTATCTTACTGCTACCCGTCCAGACTTAATGTATAGTGTGAATTTAATTAGAATCTCCAAGCCTACTGAACTTCACTTACAAGCTGCCAAAGAGGATACTAAGGTACTTGAAAGGGACAGCTGATTATGGAATTATGTACAAGCTCAGGAGCTGTTTCGTGGCTTTCAAAGAAGCAGCCTATTGTTGCCTTATCAACCACAGAAGTTGAGTTCATGGCTGCAGCTGGATGTGCGAGTCAAGCATTTTGGTTGAGGAGAATCACCACAAAGCTTGGTTGTGTTCATAATAAAGCAACTATTGTTTATTGTGACAACAGCTCAACTATTAAGTTATCAAAGAATCCTGTTATGCATGGACGGAGTAGGCATATTGATGTGCGCTTTCACTTCTTGAAAGACATTGTTCAAAATAAAACCATAGAGCTGGTGCATTGTGGAACTAAGGGACAGATTGCCCACTACAGTTAGATGCCTTCTTGAAGCTCAGAAGTCGCTTGGGTGTTTGCAAGGCAGAAGTGCTAAACTAACTGTGAGACACAGTTAGTTTAGGGGAGGATTTGAAAGTGTTGTTCCCTATTTTTAGGAGTCTACTAAGTCTTGGGTTATCTAAAATGAAAGAGATTACTTTGTTCAAAAATTGAGTCCCCACACAAACATACAGAACCAGGGCACTGCAATGGGTTCTACAAAAATGTAAAATAATCTAAACAATCATTAACCACAAGCAGAATAGAAATCAAAAATTGAAATTTAGAAAAAGCTTAGTTGAGTGGTTCATTGATATCCAAAAACCAAACAGTATCATTCTATCAAAAACATGGGATTAAACGGTAAAATGGCTAACCTTTAAACAGAGAAACCACGGTCGAACAATGTTGATCGAATTTCATAAACATCAGTTGTATTTTAACAAAAACGGCTCCTCCATTAAATAAATTCGAAGAATCATCGAGACCCGCCGCCATAAAATCCAGATCTGAATGCAATTGAAAGCAAATCATGACTTGAAAAGTATTTTAAACATACCAATTAAGCATTTCGAGTTTGTTTGAAGAGAGAATTATAGTATTACCTTACTACTTGAAAGTCATAAGATTGTCAGTGCGGCTGCCATGGAGAAGTGAAGAAAAGGGAAGGAACATAGACCGAGCCTGTGGACAAAGAAGACGATACATATAAAAGATTCAGTAGCTAGGGTATAACGAAAACCCTTGTTTTTCTTTTCATTTTTCTTTTATCAAAGATTCTACTATTCTATTTTGCTATATTTCCCTTAAAGAGTCGATTTTCAAAATTAAGGCATAAAAATATCATTTTATTATTAATATACTACTGATATACCCGGCCCAAACCTGGTCACGGGCGAAGCACGTGCTATCCTCACGTGCCGGTCACGAGCACAAACATTGTGAGGCCCACAGGCCCAGCAAGCATGAGAAGAGCAGCATCTGGCAGCGAGCATGATATTCCCGATCCAACCTGGTCGGGCATAGCCCGACTGTCTCCAGGCCATGCCGGGTAATATAACCGGTCCAGTACATCAGCTATCATACAAGCGAGCAGGGTCATTCCCGCCCAAGTCCAAATCGAGCAGAGGACACCAGTAGCTTGTCCGCCAAGACACGACCAAAAGCTACCACATGCAGGTAGGACACTTGCCTTATCCATTCCTGATATCGCGCGGCCAGCCGCGTAACACCATGAAATCTAGAGTTTCACTCCTTGTTGAACAAGATGACTAAAGAAACCAAATCCTACCCGGATTCCACCATAAAAGGGTCAATAAATACACCTCCGCCAAACATCACAAAGGTACATGCACCCATATACTCTGCCTCTTCCTTGAGTTCTGGTATTCTGTTCTCACACACGATACTTACTCTCACGTCGGAGGGGTTTCGCGAGGCCACCTTGCTTCCACTCGAGGTTTTTCTTTGCTCTCGGCCCGAGGTTGATGAAGATTCAAGCCCAGATATCATACCCAAAGTGCAGGCGGCCCAAGCTGAGGATTTTGCTACATCAGTTTGGTTCCATTGCCGGGAAATTTTAACATACTCTCTTCTTAAGTTTTACGGTGCAAGTTTCTCAATAACCACCGATTGCAATGGCCGGTAAGAACAACAAACACCGGGCTGGCTGGCTCGCAAGACGTGCTTGATTGGCCGGTGACCTTCCAAAGCACCCAGGGGGTTCGGACCGAAGCAAGAAGATTGCCTTTGCATGGCAAGCGGCTCACAGGCGGGATGTGCCACATGTGGAAAAGGCCAGTCTCAACATGTTAGTCGAAGCGGGCCGGCCAGCGTGATGCGAGAGATCATCGATGAAACGAACTTCGGTGCCCGTGGCGGGATCTCGGGACACAACTGAATCGCCAAAAGGAGAATGGCCATGGCACCCACGTGAATCCACCGAGGCAGGCCCCCGAACAACAGGCCGCTGCTCTCCAAGTCCAAACAGACTATTATAGCAAGATGTACAAACTCAACCGCCAGCCACCTTTGCCTGGGCCATGGCCTTCCGATGGGCGACTTAGAATACCAACACTCGGTGTCCCAGGCGGGCTGTTGGTGATGGCCACGCTCCATGACTTATCTGCACAACCGCTCAAGCAGCGCCTTCAATCCGTGATTCGCATACCAATCGAAAAGGTTGAAGAGGTAAAAGCGAAGCGAATGATCGAGCGGAAGCGTATATAGCCCCAAATTTTTCACACAAAGCGCGATCGCTGGGCAAAATTATCATGTCCCGCAAGTGAAAGTCACGATCACCGCGAGCTCGTGAACAGCAGAGAAGAAGCATCTGGGCTAAGCGTGAACAGCAGTAGACATAGAGATGGAAGCTTCTCTTGGCGTACCAACCTGCCGGCCTCACGTGTGGGCATCGGTCGAGATCGTGCGTTCATCGGGCATTACTCGGATCTTGGCCCTTTGTCCGAGCGCATGGAGGCTATGAAGCGACATGGCAAAACAAATGGCTAACAGGCGTGGCCAAGCTGGCTATGGTGCCATCAAGCCACCGGAAGGAAGCCACTTTCACTCACGAAATCGAGAATGCACCACCCGCTCAAGGTATCATATTCCTTAATTTGAAATACTTGGGAAGAGGCAGGGCAAGTGGTGCTCGAGATCATTCGAGGCACAAATTCGAATGGTGACGGATATTGAAGCCCAAAGATGCGAGCATTCGAGGGAGCCCTTGAAGCAGGCATGGCTAGGAAGGGTTCCCAGGTGGATCTATAGGCAGGTAGGGAAGTGTTGAGGGAGAAATTCCTTGAAGAATTCGGCCTTCTTCCAGGCCCAACCGATTCGATCTCGCTAAAGTCAAGCAAGGTGAGCATGAGTCTTCTGGAAGTTATTTGAAGAGGTTCGAGGAGATGCTTGACCAAGTGACGCGACCGGTGACCACGAGATTACTTTACGCATTATCTAAACAACATGAGGCGGGGCCGAAAACAATGTTAGCCATGAACAGGGAGCCTCGAGAGGCTGAGGCTGCTAGCAAGTTCCCATACGATTACCTTGGCCAGAGGCTGTTCGGCGGACAAAAATAAGAACAAGGACAAGGCCCAGACAGCTCGGCCACTGGTGACCGAGGACCGGGAGGCCGGATTCGCAGAGATAGGAGAAGATCATCTACTCGGGCAAAGGCTATTCGAGCTCGGTTTACCCGCTAAACACAACGCGGGGGAACATCATGCTCCAAGTCGGGAGGCGCTCTGCCGATTCCATATCCTCTTGACCCAGAGCTCGCCCACGAGGGACCACAACAAATCTTGCGACTACCATCATGGCAGGGCACACTGGAGGAGTGCGTAGTGTTGAAAGCTTGAGATACAAAAAGCTTCATGCTTGGCAAATTAAACCGCTTTAAGAAAAACCGAGGCGGCGGGAACAATGCGAATAATGACAGACAGACCTCAAGAGGAAGAGGTGGCCGGGCCCCTCAAATTCGAGTGGTCAACATGATCCAAGAAGAGCTTCCATCCAACACACAGCGGGGAAACACATATACTCGCTCTCAGGCAGTAAACTCTCAGATGCAGCCGGCGGGAGCCCAACATCTTTTACCCGCGGTGAGCTAGCAAGCACCCCTCTTGCTTCCGAGCAACCCGGTCATCTCTGCGGTAAGCGAATGGCAAGTTCACGGGAGTTACGCTCGATCTTGCGAGTGCGTCGAGATATCATGTACTATTCTTGCTTTAAAGAGTTAGAGTTAGCAGATGCCCGTCTAAAGCCTTACCTTGGAAAGCTGGAAGGGTTCACTAACCACTAAGTGGGCGTAAAAGGGACCATCGAGCTTGAGGTTTTCATGGGAGGCGGGGCACTGAGCCGGACGAGAGATGATCACTTTCTGGTGATCGACCTCAAATCGGCGCACAATTGCATCTGGGCGCGCGGCCATGGCCAAATTTCAAATGGTCGCCTTGATACCTCACCAGAGGCAAAATTTTACAGAAGATGGAGTGGGTATCTTGAATAGCAAACCTCGAGGCAATGTGGGGGTATGTCCAGAGATTCCCAAACGAAAAACGGCCCGATCATGGACATTCCCGTCGGACAACCTCATAAAAAGGGAATGCGAGCACTCTGACGGTTCCCACCTCCATAAAAGCGCATAGAGATCGAGCGAGCGAGCGAGAGGACCCCGTGGACAGCAGACAAGCCCGTGCAAGCCCCGTCGGCTCATTCGAGGCGTAAGGCAAAGCGCCCAAGCCACAAGATATTGAGATGGATACCACACAGTGCGGGATGAACCCGATATCCAACTTTGAAGGCGGTGGAAGAAATCATCATCAACCCCTCTACCACAGAGCAAAAAATCAAAATCGGGAAGGCCATGCCTCCCGAGGCTCGGAAAAGGCCGATTGACCTGTTGAAAAGCGTACGGATGTATTTGCTGGGGTCGAGACATCTGAGGATCGAGGGCGTTGCACGCCATGACTTGAATGTTGACCCAACATTCAGACCAATCGGCGGCGTCAAGCAATACTCAGGAGAAAAGTCGCCATCCGGGCGAAGTCAGCTCCCTAAAGGCGGACATCATCGAGGAAATACAATACCCGACGGCTAGCAAGCGTAGTGATGGTCGGAAAGCCAACGACAAATGGCGAATGTGTGTTAACTTCACAAGCCTCAACAAAGCTTGCCAGAAAGAGCGTACCCCATTGCCTCGAATAGACATGCTCGTGGACTCCATTCTTGGGTTTCGAGATGCTTAGCTTCTGGATGCATACTCGGGGTATCACGGTCGGAATGAGCAGAGGCAAGACAAAGCAAAAACGACCTTAGAGGCGGCGAGGGGCCTATCTTGCTACAAAATGATGCCGTTTGGGCTAAAGAATGCGAGAGCAACTTATCAGCATGGTTAATAAGGTCTTTGGCTCACGACTCGGGAGGAACATGGAAGCATACATAGATGACATGGTCATCAAAAGCAGGCAGCGACCACACTCTTGACTTAGCGAAACATTTGTCAATTCACGAAGACATAACATGAAGTTGAATCAGGGCAAATGCGCTTTTTGGGGTTGCGGCGGGGGAAAATTCCTCGGGTTTATGGTCAACGGTAGCGGTATAGAAGCAAACCCGAGAGAAGATCCGAGGCCACTTTCGACTCTGCATTAAGCACATACAACGGCCGAATGGAAGAGTCATTGCCCTTGGCGGCTTCATCTCGGGACAACGGAGAAGTGTCTACCATTCTTCAAAATCTGGCGTGGCAACAAAGGCTTGAATGGAATGCGAGGCTAGCGTCAAAGCCAAACGGCTATTTCGAGGGAATATCTTGGCAAGCCTCCCTCGCTTAGTCTTGTG